>LR749498.1:1607779-1683334 GCA_902729485.2 Mus minutoides | reverse complement strand
TCTGGTCCAGCCTATTTGGAGTTCTGTAGGCTTCTTGTATGTTTATGGGCATCTCATTCTTTAGGTATGGAAAGTTTTCTTCTATTATTTTGTTGAAGATATTTGCTGGCCCTTTAGTTTGATAGTCTTCCTTCTCATCTACTCCTATTACCCTTAAGTTTGGTCTTCTCATTGTGTCCTGGATTTCCTGGATATTTTGTGTTAGAATCTTTTTGCATTTAGCATTTTCTTTGATTGTCTTGTCTATGCTTCCTATAGAATCTTCTGTGCCTGAGATTCTCTCTTCCATCTCTTGCATTCTGTTGCTGATGCTCATATCAATGGTTCCTGATTTTTTTCCTATGGTTTCTATCTCCAGGGTTATCTCCTTTTGGTTTTTCTTAATTGATTCTACTTCCATTTTTAGATCCTGGATGGCTTTGTTCGTTTCCATCACCTGTTTGGTGTTATTTTCCTGTAACTCTAAATTTTTCCTCTATAACTGCTTCTAGTTGTTTAACTGTATTTTCCTGCATTTCCTTCTTATAGTCCTCCATCATCGTCATGACGAGTGACTTTATATCCATGTCCTGTTTTTCTGGTGTGCTGTTGTATCTAGGACTTGATGGGGTGGGTGAGTTTGGATCTGGTGATGCCAAGTACCCTTGGATTCTGTTGCTTCTGTTCTTATGCTTACCTCCTGCCATCTCTGACCAAGGAGACCTGGTGTTGGTGCAGGCCAGAAGGGAGAGTCTGAAATGGTCTTGGCCTTTATCTCTGTCCTGTCTGGTGATTCAGGTCGCACGGGATTGGGCAGGAACAGATGCTGCATTCAGCTGCTCACCTGTGGTCCCAAGACAGCCTGGGGGGTCCCGCGGAGAATGCGCAGAGCTCGCGCCTGAGCCCTGGGCTGGTGTGGGCACACAGGACCAGACCAGTAGGGGAAGGGAGAGTCCGTCCTTGGCTGGGCCTCTAACTCTGTCCTGGCTGGTGACTCAGGTTGCACGGGATTGGGCAGGAACAGATGCTGCGTTCAGCTGTTCACCTCGATGTGTGCCTAGTGTCCTTTAACCCCGAAGTGTGCCTAATGTCCTGGGGTGTGGAGAGTGCGCAAGTGGCCCTATCCACTGCGTTCAGAGAGGGATGATGGCAGGCCGGCAGGAGGCAGGGGAGGTCCTGGCTGGCTGGGAGGGGTCCCAGCCTCTGCTTGGGCTGAGATCCTCTGTTCCAGCTGCTGCTGCAACTGGGCCACTGGACCCTCCGCGATTTCAAGGCCCCCGGTGCGCTCCACTCACCTTTAACCCCGAAGTGTGCCTAATGTCCTGGGGTGTGCAGAGTGCTCAGGCGGCCCTATCCACTGCGTTCCTTTAAGGTATATTTATTTATTTATTTTATGTGTCTGAATACACTGTAGCTGTTTTCAGACACACCAGAAGAGGATATCAGATCCCATCACAGATGGCTGTAGCCACTATGTGGCTGCTGGGAATTGAACTCAGGACCTCTGAAAGAGTAGTCAGGGCTCTTAGCTGCTGAGCCATCTCTACAGCCACCTACAGTCCAATTTCATGGTGGCTTTTTTTTTTAATTGAGTTTCCTTCCTCTCAGATGACTTTAGCTTGTTTCAAGTTGACATAAAAACTAGCCAGGACACAAATAAAATGCTATCCCCTCGCTGATGTCTTAGTCAGGGTTTCTATTCCTGCACAAACGTCATGACCAAGTAGCACTTGGGGAGGAAAGGGTTTATTCAGCTTACACTTTCCACATTGCTGTTGATCACCAAGGAAGTCAGGACTGGAACTCAAGCAGGTCAGGAAGCAGGAGCTGATGCAGAGATCATGGAGGGATGTTCTTTACTGGCTTGCTTGTTCTGGCTTGCTCAGCCTGCTCTCTTATAGAACCCAAGACTACCAGCTCAAGGTACCTTAACAAGGGGACCTCCCCTCTTGATCACTAATTGAGAAAATGCCTTACAGTTGGATCTCATGGAGGCATTTCCCCAACTGAAGCTCTTTTCTCTGTGATAACTCCAGCCTGTGTCAAGTTGACACACAAAACCAGCCAGTACAATTGATGACATGATTATTTAGTTGTCAAAACTTGAACAAGAAAACTACTTGAAGTTACAAGTAATGAGCTAAGAAATTCATAAATAGGCAAGTAGCTATCAATTGTATTTCCATATACAAGTATTAAATGGAAAATAAAATAAGGTAACAATATCTCATATTACATCAGAAATGTAAATTTTTAAAAACAGACACAACAATATTGCAAAACATAGCAATGAGAACTTTAAGATACTACAAGGAAATATCAAAGGGCATATTATACAATTGGTAGGCATACATATTATATATATTATACAATTGGTAGGTATACTTTCTGGACTTAGTAAGTGCAATTTAATATGTAAATGAGGTCAGAGAAGACAAAGCAATAGGGACAGCAGGTGTTGGGATACCAGTTGGAGAAATTGTATAGTGGCTGGCATTGCAGGAGTACAAGTAAGAAAGAAAGAAAACTGAGGCAAAGATGTCAGACCCTAGGTAGCTTAGTTCCATAAGACTGAAATTTTTACTGAAAATCAGAATGTCAGTGGGGGTACTGAAAACCTAAAGGATCTAGGTTCTCTTTGTTTGCTCAGTGGCTTGCTCTGTTGTAAAACTGTCTATCATTGTGTAACCCTTGATGGCCTTGAACTCACAGAACTCTGCCTCCTGGGGCCTGGGATCAAAGGTGTGAGCCACCACAACCAACCAGCTACCATTTCCAAATGGCTTCAAAAGGACTCCTCTCCTGCTTGGGGGAAATAAAGCTTAGAATGGGAAGGGTTGGGAAGGAGGGCCTACAGCTTTGTCACACTAAGCACAGGACATCACTAGGTGAAAAGAAGGACTCATTGGATATGAAGGAAAGTATGTTTTGTGCTCTGAAATCACAGGATGGGATCTCTGCTTCAGAGAAACAGATGTCAAGAGTATAAACTAGAGAAACAGAGCAAAATATTTGTTTGTGAAATGGGGCATTAGAAAGTTGGCTTGGGTTTGGGCCTCCTTAGACCCCAGTAGAGATTCACAGTGGTCAGAAGGTGGTGGGTCCAAGAAGCCTGGGAACTGGGTGATCATGGAAGTATTTTCAGATAAGAGATCATTCAATCAAGAAAGTTAGTGACTATGCTCCCCACATTTCATGGGTGACAACATCTAGCTACAAAAAAGAAAGTGACTTACCAAAACCCCATAACTAGTCAGTGGTACAGCTGGAACTGAGAGTCAAGGAGGTGGACTCAGCCTTGTGTCCTCAGAGCTCTTGAGACAGAGTGAGACTTCTCTCACAGTTGAGCCTGCAGGCAACCCTAACCTTAACCTAATCCTCATTATTCAAAATAGTATCTTGCATTTTCTTGCATCATTGGCATCTGAATACCTTTTCTTTTGCTATCATAAAACACTGACCAAAAGCAGTTTAGGAAAGTAAAGGGTTTATTTTGCTAAGTTGGGGCAGAACACTGAAGGTGAGAACTGAAGCAAAAGCCATGGAGAAATAAGACTTACTAGCTTACACCCCATGGCTTGCTCATCCTGCTTTCTTCTACAACCCAGGCCTATGGGTGCCAAAGCTCACAGTGGGCTGAGCCTCTCCACATGAATCAATAATAAAGAAAATTCTCCCACCGACTTCTCTACTGGCCAACGCAATGGAGATATTTTCTCAGTTGATGTTACTCTTGCCAAGTGATTCCAATTTGAGTCAAGTTAACAAACACTAACCAGCATAACTTGGTTTCCAGATTGACCAAGATAGAAAACATAGGATAAGCACTCAGTGTTTGCTCCCATGGTAGGTAGACAGAGCCACGCCATGAGGTCAGGCCTACATTAAAGTTCTCACATCCCAGACTCCACTCTCCTTGGGTAGAGTAGAGTGCTCTCTGAAAACACACTGTAGGACAGCAGTTCTCAATTTGAGTTATGACCCCTTTTGGGGGTCGCACATCAGATATTAGCATTGTGATTCACAACAGTACAAAATGACAGCTATGAAGTAGCAACAAAATACTGTTATGGATGGAGGGGGGATCGCCACAACAAGAGGAACTGTATTAAAGGGTCGCAGCATTTGGAAGGTTGAGAACCACTGCTACAGAGGTTTCTCTCCTTTAAATGCTGCTAGTTGACTACTTGCCTGAACACAACACTCAGAAATGCTCCTGAGCTGAGGGATGAGCCCGCAGTGCGGCAAGATGAACCTAGAGAAGAGCAATTGTGGGGTCTACGTGGATTTCTCTCAAGTTTTCAAAAGAACATAATATAGGCCTCTTCTTTCCAGTAGATTAGAAGATAATTTATCATCTTTAATAATTTTCTAGTTTTCCTTTATAGTATGATCCATAAATTAGACAATATATTAGTAAGGAACATTAAGGGGGTTTCTTATAGTTTTTCATTAGGCAAAAATTAGCATCCAACTTTAGGCATGGACCAGTGCCCTTCCCAGGATCCATTGTTAAGAGCAGAATTGGCAGGCCAAAGCCTATGGCATTTCATTTTCAGGCCAGAATTCCCACAGCTTTCCCTGATTTATTAACAATAAGAATTTCCCTCAAGACCTTACCAATAACAGTATTTTCCTTCAACCCAATCTGTTCACCTTCACCAAGAGGTAAAATAGGATTCTTCATTTCTTAATCAGTGAATTAATCTCTTATATCTCTTCCTGTGCTAATAGACACTTTGCATTTCTCTTGCTTTCTTTCTAAAAATTAATTGTTCAATTAATTTGCCCAACAGTTGCTGTAGGGTTGGTTTTCTTTCTCCTTTTCAACAAAGATTTATTTTCTCTATGTGATGTGTGTGGCTGTTTTGTCTTCGTGTGTGTATGTGTACCAAATGCATTCAGGCAATATCCACTGAGGCCAGAGAGGTTGTAAAATTCTCTGGACCTGGGGTTACAGATAGTGATGGGCCACCATGTAGATGCTGGGAATTGAACCTGTGTCCTTTGCAAGAGCAACAAGTGCTCTTTATCATTGATGCCTCTTTCAGGTCCTCTCTCTCTCTCCTTTTATCTTACAAAGGCCTTATTATTCAGGCATCTTAATTCTCTCACTAATGTTGCAAAGATCATTCCAAGTTTGTCACCTGGCTTTAAATTTTAATAATGTTTTCACAAAACAGAGACTTTGTAGCTTTATTAAATAAAAATTACATATTAGTAATCTATAGAGGGGTTTGCGTGATTAAACAGTTGGATGTTATTAAAGCAGACCTGTGTACTCCAAAAAAACTGTATATAATGTACCCTTCCTCCATGAATAATGAGCTAAACTCTGAGGACAAGCAGACATTGATTAGATGTCTTCTAGCGACCCTGTACCTCCAATGTCTATACTTTTCCCCTTCTCGGCCTCTTTCTTTTGACCCCAAAGCTCTCACTGACTGTGATCGGAGCCACTTGCACAGTAACTCCCTTCCTAAAGCCTCTGCCTTTGAAGGGTAATCTACATCCACATGCTTCCATGGGGTCAGTCTTAGCACTGAGATTTGGCCCTCTGCCATCTTCCATTTCTTTGAATAAACCTTATGGCCGCCAAGCACCTGGAATAGGTTGGGGTGTGTTCAATGGCAAAAACCATTGACATGTCTCCCTGGTTGATGGCAGGGTTGCTCTGTACTAATCTATAAAGACAAAATGGTCCATCCTTTCATCTTAGCTCCAAACTTTGTGTCTGTAACTCCTTCCATGGGTGTTTTGTTCCCTATTCTAAGGAGGAATGAAGTATCCACACACTGGTCTTCCTTCTTCTTGATTTTCTTGTGTTTTGAAAATTGTATCTTGGGTATTCTAAGTTTCTGGGCTAATATCCACTTATCAGTGAGTGCATATCAAGTGACTTCTTTTGTGATTGGGTTACCTCACTAAGGATAATATCCTCCAGATACATCCATTTGCCCAAGAATTTCATAAATTCATTGTTTTTAATAGCTGAATAGTACTCCATTGTGTAAATGTACCACATTTTTTTGTATCCATTCCTCTGTTGAGGGACATCTGGGTTCTTTGGACATCTGGGTTCTTTCCAGCTTCAGGATATTATAAATAAGGCTGCTATGAACATAGTGGAGCATGTGTCCTTATTAGCAGTTGGAACATCTTCTGGGTATATGCCCAGGAGAGGTATTGCTGGATCCTCCTGTAGTACTATTTCCAATTTTCTGAGGAACCGCCAGACTGATTTCCAGAGAGGTTGTACCAGCTTGCAATCCCACCAGCAATGGAGGAGTGTTCCTCTTTCTCCACATCCTCGCCAGCATCTGCTGTCACCTGAATTTTTTATCTTAGCCGTTCTGACTGGAGTGAGGATACATCCCATAATCAGCCACCAAACCCAGACACTATTGCATATGCCAGCAAGATTTTGCTGAAGGGACCCTGATATAACTGTCTCGTATGAGGCTATGTCAGTGCCTGGCAAATACAGAAATGAATGCTCATAGTCATCTATAGGATGAAACACAGGACCCCCAATGGAGGAGCTAAAGAAAGTACCCCAGGAGCTAAAGGGGTCTGCAACCCTATAGTTGGAACAACAATATGAACTAACCAGTATCCCCAGAGCTCGTGTCTCTAGCTGCATATGTAGCAGAAGATGGCCTAGTCGGCCATCATTGGGAAGAGAGGCCCCTTGGTCTTGCAAACTTTATATGCCCCAGTACAGGGGAACGCCAGGCAAATAGAAGTGGGAGTGGGTGGGTAGGGGATAAGGGTGGGGGGAGGGTATAGTGATCTTTCAGGATAGCATTTGAAATGTAAATAAAGAAAATATCTAATAAAAAAGAATTTTTTAAAAAAGACAAAATGACAGAAAGACAGAAGTAGTCAGGACAGCGAGGAGAAAGCCCAGAGCAGGGCACCGCCAGCTCAAGGTCTGGTGCTAGCCTTATCATGACTGTAGCAAATGGAGGTTGTCATCTGTGAGTAGGCCTAGCCCTCTAAAGACCAAGGCCGATGACTGCCAAACCTCAACAGCCTCCAAGTGCTCCATGGCCAGAGCCCACTCAAAGAGATGACTTCACCAGCAGCGGGTAGAGCCAAGAACCAAAATACTTTGTCTTCTGCTGTTTATTTTTAAATCATGATTATGTGTTCCCTCTTTTTTTCAGGGACATCAAACATGTAGTAACATTGTGCAGAGACTTCTGGGGGCCTGGCTATTGGCTCAAGCACAGAAGAGATGTCAGGCAGGTGCTGGGAACAGCATATCCATGGCAAATGTTCAAAGGGCTGACCACACTTGGCGAGACTTGCTATCCAAGGAGTGTGTCTAGTCTCAGGCCCATGATCATCTGCGAACAGTCCCAAAGAACATGGTTCCCCAGTCCTGAGAACAGTGCTCCACTTGCTGCCTTCTGAACACAAAGCTGAGAAGATCAGAAGATGCTGTTGGCACCATCCTGGGCCTCATTTCCTTTTCAGATCCATCCTTCGCCTCATATGTGTTCATCCCAGCTCTTTGAGACACACATCTTCAAGAAATATTACCCAATTTTCACTCCCATCTGCTACTGCATCCACAAACCTCCTGGAGATTCTTCTCATTCCTCAAAGATTTCAACAACTGTCTAGCAATGATCTCCACCAATCTGAGGTATGAGGAGACCTCAGTGTCTCCAAGTGTAACCTAGTTAGATCTACTTCCTTGACCATCAGTTTGATAGCGATCTTCACAGTTCAAGGCTTACAGTTCATCATGGCAGAAAACCAAGTGTCTTAGTTAGGGTTTTACTGCTGTGAACAGATACCATGACCAAGGCAACTCTCATAAGGACAAATTGGGGCTGGCTTACAGGTTCAGACATTCAGACTATTATCATCAAGGCAGGAACATGGCAACATTCAGGCAGACATAGTGGAAGAGGAGCTGAGAGTTTTACAGCTTCATCTGAAGGCTGCTGGCAAAATACTGGCTCCCAGGCAGCTAGCACAGGATATTAAAGCCCACACCCTCAAGGCCACACCTATTCCAACAAAGCCACACCCTCCAACAGTGCCACTCACTGGGCCAAGCATAAACAAACCATCACACCATAGCAAGAGCTTAAAACAGCTAACCATATCATACCATATTCACAAGCAGAAAGCAGCTTTTCCTGCCTTGTGAATGTCCAGGATCTACCTGAAGAATAGTTCTACACACAGTGGGCATATCTTTCCCTCTCAGTTAACTTCATTAAAATAATCCCACACTGGTAATCCCAAAACCAATCGGACCTATGTAATCTCTCATAGGTGAGCCCAGAGGATTGTCTCCTAAGTGATTCCTGACCCTGTCATGTTGGTAATTAATATTAATCACCATAACACTCCAGGGCTTGTCTTTAATCTTCAACTAAAGACCACCATTTTTTAAACAGGTTTTTCTCTCTTTTTTTGAATTTTTTTATTAGATGTTTTCTTATTTTACATTTCAAATGCTATCCCAAAAGTTTCCTATACCCTCCCCCCCACTCTTCTCCCCTACCCACCCACTCCCACTTCTTGGCCCTGGCGTTCCCCTGTATTAGGGCATATAAAGTTTGCCATACCAAGGGGCCTCTCTTCCCAATGATGGCTGACTAGGCCATTTTCTGCTACATATACAGCTAGAAACGCGAGCTCTGGGGGTTCTGGTTAGTTCATATTGTTGTTCCTCTTATAGGGTTGCAGACCCCTTCAGTTCCTGTGTACTTTCTCTGGCTCCTCCATTGGGGGCCCTGTGTTCCATCCTATAGATGACTGTGAGCATCCACTTCTGTATTTGCCAGGCATTGGCATAGCCTCATATGAGACAGTTATATCAGGGTCCCTTCAGCAAAATCTTGCTGGCATATGCAATAGTGTCTGTGTTTGGTGACTGATTATGGTAATGGACTATCCTGGTGGGTAGTCTCTGGATAGTCTATTCTTTCGTCTTAGCTCCAAACTTTGTCTCTGCAACTCCTTTCATGGGTATTTTGTTCCCTATTCTAAGGAGGAATGAAGTATCCACACACTGGTCTTCCTTCTTCTTGATTTTCGTGTGTTTTGCAAATTGTATCTTGGGTATTCTAAGTTTCTGGGCTAATATCCACTTATCAGTGAGTGCATATCTAGTGACTTCTTTTGTGATTGGGTTACCTCACTAAGGATGATATCTTACAGATACATCCATTTGCCCAAGAATTTCATAAATTCATTGTTTTTAATAGCAGCATAGTATTCCATTGTGTAAATGTACCACATTTTCTGTATCCATTCCTCTGTTGAGGGACATCTAGATTCTTTTCAGCTTCTGGCTGTTATGAACATAGTGGAGCATGTGTTCTTATTACCAGTTGGAACTTCTTCTGGGTATATGCCCAGGAGAGGTATTGCTGGATCCTCAGGTAGTACTATATCCAATTTTCTGAGGAACCTCCAGACTGACTTCCAGAGTGGTTGTACAAGCTTTAACAGGTTTTTAATAGGGCCCAGCACAAAGTGATTCTTGTGATTTTTCATTACCAACAACTCATCCCAAGCTCCAAGAAGAGTGAATATTGATCACTTGTGTGACAGCATTATTTTCTCCATGAAGTCTTCCAGAGGGCCCTGCATGTAGCAGAGAGGAAGAATTAGACAAGAAAGGCAAGGAGAAGGAGGAAGAGGAGGAGGTGGTGGTACTAGAAGAGGAGAAACCACTAGTCCACACAAACATTATTCCACTGAACTAGAACTCCTAGGTCTGTATTCAGACAACGCCTGAATTAAAACACTCAAATGTTGTGTTCAGAACTATATTCCCACTGAATCTCGGCTCTATTAGATTCTGTGCTGGCCCCCACTCTCAGGCACTGTTTGAAGAAGCAATGTAGTTATCAGTGGCTCTTAGTTATCAGCCTATCACCCTGATATCCCCAGTGTAAATCCCAAGATTGTGTCTGATTCCTTCACTTGGCCCATTCGTCCATCTTGAATCAACTCCAGTGGCCAGCAAAATTGAATAAGCAAGCCAAGCATTCCTTCATCCATGTTCACTCTGAGAGTCCACAGGTGAATGGTCTGGAAGTCCACTACCAGCTCCACCAGAAACATAGAACTAAGTTCATAGAACTAAGATTGGGAAGGGAGGAGCTCCCAGATAAAGGCTAAAGTATGAAATGAATGGTAGGGATGGAACAATAGCAGTCTGTCACATTCCTGTGTGATAACTAGGCTGCTTTGGCAGGAAGAAGGGTAAACCCTCAGCTTCCACAGAAGGTGAATTCTTAAGTGTTTTGTGAACCTAACAAAGTCAAGGATATGGTTGTTTGTAACTGGGTGCTGGCTTCCTTGTAACCATCGGGTTCATTTCTACCTTCCTATTAGCTCTCACCCACTGAGCCCTTTTGAACCAGTTAGAGAAGTTATGGAAATGTTCCTAGGCAATGCCTCATCTTGTCTCCAAATAGTCTACATGGTGAGTCCATTTATACTATTGAGACAACCTCTGCTGACTTTACCATCCCATCTCAGGAGCTGGCCAAAATTCCTAAGAACACTCATCTTCTTAACCGACTTGAGTTTCCCTGCATGTTCATCAGCAGCAGTGGCTTTGGCATTCTTTAGTGGTCACTGTTTTTCATGTATGAGCCAAGTTTTCATCAGTTCATCACAGTTGCAGCACCCATAATGATGACTAGCAAACACAAGGACAATCCTGAGTTGCAGAGAGTAGGTAACCTACTGAGCACCAAAGGTCAGCAGTACAGACACCTGTCACTCCTGAGCCTCCTGATATTTGGGTCCTCTCCTATCTTTGATATTGAGTGCTGGTGGGGCTTCATTCTGTACTGACAACTGGAACCTATAATCCAAGTCTAAACCAATTACATCATTAAAGTCTTGGTCTCCTGACTGATGAAAAGTATCATTTGGAGACAGAGATGAGACCAAGTCCAAACCAATGATGCAATGAAACATTGACTATAGTATCTAAAAAAGAGACTGCTGCTGTGTCCTGCCAGACTCAGATCTGAGGGAATGTTAGCCCTTTATGTCCCGAACAGAGGCTCCTGCCTAAGATAGGTTTGGGGAGTTTATATCCATGTATGTTTCTAGTTCTTGCTCTCTGCTTAATACTTGCATTTGAAGATGAGTACCTGCAGAATGATGCTCTGGCTGCTATGCCTTCATACAGTGGACTCTTTCTCTCTCTCTTTCTCTCTCTCTCTCTCTCTCTCTCTCTCTCTCTCTCTCTCTCTCTCTCCATAAGCCAAAACAAACCCTCTCTTCCTCAAGTTGCCTTTGGTCATGGTGTTTTATCATACCAACAGAAAAGTAACTAGTACAGACAGACAGACAGACAGACAGACAGACAGACAGACAGACCGACAGAGATGCTGGGTCTCTGTAACAGTGACTAAGCAAAGTCCTCTACAACCAGCTCATTCTCTGCCTTCTCAGAGAAGAAATATGATCGGTTCCTTCTCCACTTAAACTAAACTGGTCTGATCCAGAGACTGCCCCCAGAGACTGCCCCACCCGGGGATCCATCCCATAAACAACCACCAAACCCAGACACTTTTGCATATGCCAGCAAGATTTTGCTAACAGAACCCTGATATAGCTGTCTCTTATGAGGCTATGCCAGTGTCTGGCAAATGCAGAAGTGGATGCTCACAGTCATCTATATGATGGAACACAGGGCCCACAATGGAGGAGCTAGAGAAAGTACCCAAGGAGCTAAAGGGGTCTGCAACCCTATAGGAGAAACAACAATATGAACTAACCAGTACCCCCCAGAGCTGTGTCTCTAGTTGCATATGTAGGAGAGAGTGGCCTAGTCAGCCATCAATGGGAAGAGAGGCCCTTGGTCTTGTGAAGATTATATGCCCCAATATAGAGGAATGCCAGGGCCAGGAAGCAGGAGTGGGTGGGTTGGGGAGCAGGGGTGGGGAGAGGGTATAGGGGATTTTCGGAGAGGAAACTAGGAAAAAGGATAAGATTTGAAATGTAAATCAAAAAAATATCTAATAAAAAAAAAAACTAGTCTGAGATCCTGCCATTGGGGAACAAAGTTTCCAGAGTGAATCCAGCTCTAGTTTAGCTCAGTACTCACTCAAGCCTCACCTGGCAAGGGCAGACATCTGATAACAGTGACCTAGGACTCACAGGACCTTAGCATCCCTCCAAGTCTCTCCCGATCATTTCTTAGAATTCCTTTACACCATTGGAGAGAGCCTTGGCTGTTGTTCTAGTTTCCTTTCTGTTGCTGTGATAAAATGCTGTGAGAAAAGCAACTTGGGGAGGAAGCGGTGTATTTGCGGAGGAAGCGGTGTATTTGAGGAGGAAGCGGTGTATTTGGGGAGGAAGAGGTGTATTTGTGGAGGAAGAGGTGTATTTGGGGAGGAAGCAGTGTATTTGGGGAGGAAGAGGTGTATTTGTGGAGGAAGCGGTGTTTTGGGGGAGGAAGCGGTGTATTTGTGGAGGAAGAGGTGTATTTGGGGAGGAAGAGGTGTATTTGGGGAGGAAGCGGTGTATTTGGGGAGGAAGCGGTGTATTTGGGGAGGAAGCAGTGTACTTGGCTTGCACTTCCAGGTCACAGTCCATTAATGAAAGAAGGCAGGACAAGAACTCATGGCAGGAACCCAAAGCCAGGATTGATTCCGTGCTGCATTACTTCTGGGGAGGGAACTCATGAACAAGAAAATGCAGCAGGAATAAATGGAGGACACTGCTTGCAGGTGGCTTGCTTGCTAGCTCACTCTCTGCTTCGCGCCTGGCCAGCTGTTTTATACAGTCCAGGAGCATCTGCCATTCCCCATGCACTGTATATTGATAATTAAGACAGACATGCCTGCAGACCTCACAGCTTCTCCTCTTAGATGATTCTAAGCTGTCAAGTTGTCAATTAAAGCTAACCACAGTAGGTGTCTTCCACATGACTGGGTATAATTCTGATCATGCATTTTTATAACAGCATCTTGAAAAATGATTGTGGCCATAAGACTAGAATTAGTATAATGATCTCATTATGGTTATAGGGGTGGGGCGGGAGTGAGTATCACTGACAGTCTCCTCCAGGACCACTAGATTGACACAGAGAAAGAGCCATGCCCTTAAAATATAGAGCTCAGAAAAACAGGGGAAAGCAAGCTGAAGAGACAAACCAAAGGAGCTTGCCCGGGTAAGCTGTAGGGTGAGAGATGCTATTGTTATCAATTGACAGGGAGGATGTACCCTGGGGAGGAAAGGAAATGCTTCAGTGACCAATGGAAAGAAACTTGCAGGGTTTCAAACTCAAACCCAGGAGTCTACAATGTTGCCCGTTTGTCCACTTCCTTTGCTAGAGAATGGGGTACAATGTAGAAAAAGCCAAGCATGTTTGTAAATTCATGATGCTAGCTCTTCACTGTCAAGTTTGACTGTACTCCCAGGTAATTACCCAAAGGCAAGATCTGTGCGTTAATAATCATGGCCCCAACATCAGCACCAGATTCTAAGATTCATTATGATATGAACTGGCATAGAACAAGACCACTGCAGCCTTCCTCCCCAGTGAAGAAAATAGACATGCTAGGTGGTTAAAATGCAGTCTTGGTACTCCATGTTTGAGTCATATGCTTTCAGACTCATACACACTCCAACTTCTAGAACCAAAATTCTATAGTTTTTTTCATGTTTTAATAGACCTATTCCTCTCACAGAGCACTGCACTTTCTTTCCTCAACTAATAATTAAGATTATGGGTGTATTGCACATGCCTTTAACACCAGCACTCAGAGGCAGAGGCAGGAGGATCTCTGTGAGTTCAGCCTGGACATAATGAGTTTCAGGACAGCTTGGGTCAAATATGGAGAGCCTGTATCCTCTTACTTCCATTTTCCCAGAAATCCCTTGCTTGGTTCTAGAGTCTGGTCTTCCTCTTCTTCCTTAAGATTGATATTCTTTGAGCTAAACTTGACCCAACATTGAATCACATCTCTGACTGCTCAATAAAAGAAATCCCATGTTGGAAATAGATAGCTCTAGCTCAGAATCCTATGCTGGTGGACTAAGCTGGTAGGCTGGTGGACTAAGCTGGTAGGTAGGTGGGCTAAGCTGGTAGGTAGGTGGGCTAAGCTGGTAGGTAGGTGGGCTAAGCTGGTAGGTAGGTGGGCTAAGCTGGTAGGCTGGTGGACTAAGCTGGTAGGTAGGTGGGCTAAGCTGGTAGGTAGGTAAAATCTGACCCTGTCTTCCTGCTTCTCTGGGCTTTGGGAGCTCATCCCACGGCCCGCATCATCAGAGCCACTGCAAGCATAAAATATGGTCCTGGGGCCTAGAAAGACAGCTCAGTGGGTAACGTAACGGTACTTGCCACCAAGCCTGAATACCTGAGTTCGATCCCCAGAATCCACCGAGCAGAAGAAAACTAACTCGCACAAGTTGTACTCTGCCTTCCATGCAGGCCATGATACACCCACACATGTACACTAAAAAAATAAATGTAAAAAGATTTTTAAAATATGATCGTTTCTTCCCTGACCCCTGCCCCAATCCTCAGGAGACTAAATTTTCCAGCTCTCACTTCAGGGATAATGCTACTTCCAGGTAATGGAAAGAGATGTTCTTGCACTAGGAGTCAGGAAACCACAGTTAAAATTGAACAGTCTGCCTTCCTCAGATGTGAGAAATGAAGAACAAGGAGAAAAGAGAAGTCAGAGATGCTTAGGGCTGATTGCCAACAGAGCTTCCCACCCTACAATTGCTTAAAGTGGGAGCATCTTGGGGGTGGGGGGTGGGGGTTGGCCACATGGTCTTGATTTTCTAAACACTCATCAAACTAGTGCCCTTTTAGACATATTGAATAGCCAATGGGTGAGGGCCTTTCCAAAGGCCTTTCCCTTCAATTCTGGGCTGGCTAAAAGCCAGGAAAGACGTCCTGGAACAGCATCACATGCACCGCCCCCTCCATGGAGCTCTTTGTGCTTGGTTCCATCTCTCACAGAAGATCACACATGATGGATGTGGTGACATGTAACATTTTCAGTCAAAATCCAAATGGAATCCCCACACTCGGCTCAGGAGTGATGGACACACGTGTGTGACCAAAGGAATGGATGACAATGTAGACAGCCTGTTTATGTCATCTACACACACACAAACACATACTTTCTCTTAGGATTTATTGTCATAAAAAATCATTTATTTATGCTAAGAATTATTGTCTTTTCTATTCCCCAGTGTGTATACAGAGAGAAAGGAAATGGTATATGCTCACATGGCTCATCTGTATGCAGAAGACAGTCTAAGCTCACAGAGACTCTGCACTGTGAAAAAGTTTGAAACTGTCACACATGCACCATATATACATGTATATATGTATATATGTATGTGTGTGTGTGTATGTATATATATATATATATATATATATATATATATATATATATATATATTCCATGAAGTCAAAGCCTTTAGATATAGAGAGGGTACAAAGCCCTTTGAAGACACCAGAAATTTCTGTCTGGGAGTGACTATTGAATGATTAACTCTGTGAAGCAAAAGTAGAGTTGGGGCCAAATGATTGGCAGTCTCCTTCCTGATAGACATTCTTCAGACACTTTTACAAAATCAGCAAAGACAGAAACCAGCAGAGCCCAGCACCAAGACACATTTTCCAACCAAAGTGTCATCAGAATAATGCCTTCTCTCCATCAGTCCAGCAGATCCCATTATCTACCTTTTGAGCAGAGCAATGAATCTTCTGTTCTGGCTAGGAGCGCCTTACCACAGATGCCCAGCCTAGCATACTCCTGGTCAGTTCAGTGACTATCCTGGGGATGTAATGTGGATGATTTAAAGGATATTCCAGGGCTCTTGAGAATTTGGGGGTGTTTTGTTTGGTTTGGTTTGGTTTGGTTTGGTTTTTCGAGACAGGGTTTCTCTGTATAGCCCTGGCTGTCCTGGAACTCACTTTGTAGACCAGGCTGGCTTCAAACTCAGAAATCTGCCTGCCTCTGCCTCCAGAGTGCTGGGATTAAAGGCGTGCGCCACCACACCCAGCTGCATCTGTGCCCCACGCTGTTAACCCAGAAGACCCAGTATGAATGAGCACTGAAGTGTAACCCCATTGGGCCTCCCTGAAAGAAACCACTCAGGAAGGGGGCTTTGTGTCAATAGGGAAGATGGGTTGGAAAACATTTTCTGGTTGGAAAACATGCCAATAATTAAAGCACACAAAACCAAATCTAGTCACTGCCCCCCAACACACAAGCCAGTAAATTCTAGAGTACGCTGCTGTCCAGAAGAGGGAGGGCTTGCTGCTTCCCTGTTCATCATCACCCACCTGTAGTCACTCGCAGGAGCACCCTGGGGTGGGGGAGCGGGTAGCAGAGAAATGCTCTAAGAGGCATGGAATCCAATACCTTCTTTTTCAAGTGGGAAATGGAGGTCCATAGAAAAGAACACCTGTCCAACTCCCGCTCAGCAACAAAGACTATACCTCAGGCGACTGGCAACCTTGATTCCAAGCCAAAGTTCACTGCACTAAAAGTCTTCATCAGATATTCTAGGACTAGAAACCTTACTGGTAAAATAAAAATTCTACGGCCCGTGTGGTGAGATGGCAGTCAAATGAGACACTACATAACAGAATCCAGCATGAAGAGGAGCTTAATAAATACCCACCCTGCCGCTTCTGCTCCAGTCTTCTTGTACCTCAGTGCACAGGCTTGGCTGCTTCTAGACCCATGGCCTGCTTGCTTCTTCAGAATTGTGATCTCGATCGAATGGCCGGCCATTCCAGAGGCTGGCAGTGTGTTGCTGGGGACCTGCTGCTCCTGTGGTACCCAGCATTCCAGGGAGTGCACAGAGACCCATAATTGCCGGAAGTCCAACCTACTTGACCTTTCCCAGAAGACCCTGTCCCTGCCAAGACAGTGACATCAATGGGAGACTCCTCTTTATTTACTATCCATGGTGGCTCTCCCTGAGAAGGAGTATCACTTTGACAGCATCACTCAGCACCAGGTATGACTGAGGGTAGGGAGACTAGGAAGGATCTCTGCTGTTTGTAGGTTCTGAAATGATCCCCCAGGCAGGCGTCGGGACCTGGGACTACCCAAGCTCTCAGCGGATCCTAGGGGTATCCTAATACTGTATGTACATTTCAAGTTATGAGATGTTTCTGAGCTCAGAGCTACCTAGCTCAAAAGATTGTGATTCTAAGTCAGGCCTGACAGTGGGTGGACCTCTGACAGAGATCACACTAGCAATTTGCTCTCTCTGATGGAGAGGGATGAAAGGGACTGGTTTCAAAGTCCTTTCAGGACCCAACTGTTTCCAAGTCCACTAGAGTACCTATCATGGGTGAAAGACGTTAAATAGATTCACACCCTTCACTATGGGTCTTGGTGTTTTTATGGGGTCCTTTCTTTGGACCAAGTGTGACTTTCATCCATTATCCATCCAAAATTTTAAAACAACAACAACAACAACAACAACAACAAAAAAAAAAAAAAAAACTTAGCTGCAACTCTCCATTCAGGAAAAGTCAAGCTAAAAATACCTGGTCTCCCTTCCCAAGCCAGAAATGGAAACTCACTGTCACTGTGAACCCCACAAGGCAAGCTCCACAGCACTGACCCACTGAGGAAACTAGGCTACCCGCAGGGGGCCACCTGAAATTGGCGCCTGCAAGTGAAGCATTCCAGGCTGGGCCTCCCAGGGTGCACACATCTCTGTCCAATCGGTCTCCACACCATTAACAGCAGAGATTTCCCCAGACTGATCCCCCCGCCCCAGCAGGCTCATTGGGCAGGAGGAAGGTAGCTTTCCTGAAACAAAGAAAGTTGTTTTGCGGAGGAACCCATCAGAACAAAAGTGGGGCGGGCATCTTTCCTCAAAACGGTCTGAGACCTCTGTGCCAGGGTTGGAGAGGAGTACGCGGTAAGGTTAAAGAATGATGTGGGCACAGAAAGACACGTAGTTTCATCAGTCCTTGTGTAGCAGAAGACAGGAGCACCGTGCCAATAAGAAGGATTTGTAAATTGTTGCCCTTTGGCGATGGTCTTCCATTGTATAGGCATCTGTTTTCCTATTTCTCCCAGTCAACCCTTCAATTATCTCTACAAATACCTATTAATCAGCTTCTATGAACTATTTGCAAAATGGCCACTGCCTGATGAGCCTAGAACTTAAAGAGAACTACCAAACCTTGCTGGATACCTTGGGCCAGGATCTTCTCCTTGCCCAACTTCCATCCTCCCCAGTTAGGAATTCCTGGGTGGAAGCTTAGCGATCTCTGCAAAGAGGTGGAAATCCTTGCTAACTCACTGTGGTTTTTGCCGTGAGGTCATTGAGAACCAAGGTCCTCCTGGTTCCCATGGTTACCTCTGGTGAGTGGAAAGGTTACCCAAAGGAGACGGGGGCCCTGTGAAGGCCTGAATCAACTGCACGGCTATCAAGGAAAGTCCCAGGGAATGGAAGCAGCCAAGTAGTCACCAAGCAGCACTCTAAGTAGCACAGGAGAAAGAAGCTATTCCATGGAGACACTCTCCATTCTGCTGCCTCTTTCTTACATCTCAGAAGCAAACACTCTGTCACCTTCCTGGTTTTATGCTGAGTTGTTGTTTTGTTTTGTTTTACTTTGTTTTGTTTTGAGATCTGGATGAGATCCTCAAAATTCTAACAACGGTTTCTTAGAGGTTAGCTTCCTTGGTGCTTTTTCAGACTACGCTTGGTGGGGAAACACAGAGCCCTTTAAGAAGTACTGTCAGGGTTGACTATGGAGTCAAGTAGGCAGTGTTCTCCCTGACCCACCTGTGATGGTTAGTTTCTTTATACTTTCAACTTCCCACAATGTGAAGAGAGTCTCAGTGAGACATTGCCTAGATCAGGGTTGCCTCCGTGCAGTGCACATGCTGGAATGGGAAGTACTTTGATGAGGTTAACTGATGTTGGACAATCCACTGTAAGTGGCACCATTCCCTAGTAAAATATCCTAGACTATACATGAAGTTGAGAAACCAAGCTGAGCATCAGTAAGGATGCTTGCATTGATTCTCTGCCCTCTGCATGTGACCGTGCCTACGGTACGATTAGCAACCTCAAGTGCTTGCCATTTTGTGTTTCCCACAGTGATGGTCTGTGACCTTGAATCATGAGCCAAACAAACCCTCTCTCCTTCAAGGCGCTTTTGTCAAAGTATTTTATACAGCAACAGGAAATGAAACAAGACATCATCCTCTCTAACTCTGATGTGATGGTTTCTGCTTTCTCTTGATCTATTTTACATCATTGTATTTGTCTATTATTTCTTAGAAACTTGTTCTCTTCTAATGAGAGGCAGAAAGGAGGTGGATCCAGAAGGGACATGTGGTGGAAAAGACCTGGGAAGGATAGGGAGAGGAAAGTATAATCAGAATCCATTGGATGGGAAGAGAGCCGATTTCCAATAGATTAAATAAATAATCAATAATAACAGGAAAATAAAATAAAAATAAAAAGGAAAATTTGAGAAGTGGTTTTTAAGCTTATCTCTTTGTAGATACAGTGTTATGTGAGAAGTAAGTTCATCCTGGAACTTCTCTTGCAGAAGTTTCCAGAGAGAAAAACCAAGTGCTAAGGAGACTCAGAGACTCAGAGAAGGTACTCATCAGGAACCCTGGACTGTATTGATAACTGAGCTCTAGCTGCCTGACGGGACTGATTTCCGACAATTTATTCGACCATCAAGAACACAGGAAGGAAAAAAAATGCTGCTCAGGAAGGATAGGGGTAAAAGATAAAGGGTAGGGCCAAAGTACAGGACAAGCAGCCCCTGACTCTGAACCTATGAAATGCAATGACATAGGATTCTCCCACGGATGAAACCACACTCAGTCCAGATTTGCTCAAGGTGAGGCCTAAGACCTGGGCAGGTGGCACCTATGCTAGATTATTCCTCAGAAGGATTGATCAAAGTCCTACAAGCAAGCTTGGCAATGCTTTCAGAGCCAGTCGCGGACGTGAGCACAGAGGCAGGCCATGCTCAAGACACTTGCTGGCTCAGGTACAGAATTCTTCGGAGCTGCAGGCAAAGCCCCAGGTGGGGTGAGTCATGACCAGGAGACGTGGTGTCAGTGTCTAGCTAGTGCTCAGATAGATGGTGAATAATCTGTTGGAAGCAGCTGAGGGCCGTACATATTCTACTGCTATCAAATGTGGACTGTACATTGTTTTTAAACTTATTTCGTTTTCTCTTTTGCCAGAAAAAAAAAAAAACCCACAAATTTTGGACCATGAGAACAACCCTGGTTTCCTGCTCTGTGGCCTTATTTCCCAGGCCCAGGTTTTTATTGGTGTTTTGTCTGCAATGGGCTTTGGCCATGTAAATATGGACAAAATGAGGTAACTCACAGATTTGCTGGCTGCTCTGAGGCCAATGGGTGATGAGTCTGCTTGTCAGCAGAGAGACAGACAAGCATGCACTCCAAGCAAGTAACTCATAGTTCCAGAAGCTTGAGGTCAGAGGGCAGTGCTTCAGAAACTGGGGAAAGAGAACACTATCCCCCCTTGCTATAGGAGGGAGGGACTCTACCTTTGCTATTGTCTCGTAGGTACTTCAGTACTTCTCACTGAGTGTCACAGTCCTGCGAGTGACAGTGAATTTACTGTTTCTGAATCAACCACACGCTCTAGAATAGGAGAAATGGATGAAGGTGAACATCCCCTAATTTTTTTCTAGCTCCTTCCTGGCCATCTCTACAGAAGAGAGAGACAACACAGTAGGAATAGAGAGGGCAGAGTGAGGGGACGCCTAAGGGCTGAGGTAGATTCAAGTCATAAAAACAAATGTAACACTGCTCACAACAAAGCGGCACGGATCAAATCCACACTAATCACCCTTACTCCGACCCTTACCAAACTCAAAGGCAGCCATCACTGCACACCCTCACTGACTGAGCTCTGCCTTTGTCTGTACCAACCTTCGGCTGCACTCCTCAACACATCCCCAACCCGCCTAGTTCATTGGCTCTAGGCAGGTACAGGAGATTAAGAAGAGCCTTCACTGTCTGAAGGGTCATTTGGAACCTGGCTAAGGCTTTGCCTTCAGGGGCTCATCAAGAAACCAGTCAATCCTCAAAAGTCACATCTCTCCCTAGCTGAAAGCCGTAAGCATGCCCTGTCTCCTCTCTGTTTATTTACCTTCGAATATCTGAGGTCCACACCGTAGACTTTCCAAGCTCACCAATATCTGCTGCTTCTCTTCTTCTGGTCCCAACTGTGGGCAACTACTGGAAGTGATACGTGTCATTTCCAACCTGTAGCATTAAAGGGCACTTGGAGTTCTTCCTTCATTCTCCTCTCTAAATGTAGCATCAAAACAGACAGTGTGGTCCAGACAGCATGGCTCTGAGATCATGGAGCCTCCATCACTGAGAATCCTGTGTGATCCGACAGAGAAGAAAACTTGCCCTCTCGTCCCCTCTCCCATGGATGGAGAGGAGATGTGAGCAAGGAAATAAATCTTTTATCGAACTGCTGGACTTTCTGTGCTGACCTGTCAACTGACTGAGCCTGTTCTGAGCACTCCAATGATCAACACTGAGCAGAGAGCCTGTATGGAGAAAGGGAGGGAAACAGATAGCAGGGCCTGGGGCTGTCCAGTGAAGCTTTGCCAAGAGTACAGAATCTGGATGCCGAAGCCGCCTTGTCTCCTCTCAGCCAGCAGCTACTTTGCCATCTTGAGATTCACCCTGTTGACCCCTCCTCATCTGCCCTCACTCAGATCAGCTACAAAACTGCAGGGACCCCATGAAATGGGAAAGCGTGCATCTGCTGTTTTAGAAACTCATCGAGAATTCCAAGATAGTGTTGAGATGGTTCAAAAGGGCACAGTCAACAAACCCCCGAGCACAGGAGGGGCCAGCACAATGCAAGGGTTCTCCCACTCACTCCGTCACCTCAGTGCTCCAGGGAAACGGATTCCAAGGACCTTTCTCAGGGTTGTACAGCTAGTAACATGGGCT
The DNA here is from genome assembly GCA_902729485.2 of Mus minutoides. Lineage (NCBI taxonomy): Eukaryota > Metazoa > Chordata > Mammalia > Rodentia > Muridae > Mus > Mus minutoides. Next base: position 1,661,381 of record LR749498.1, on the reverse strand, counting down.
TCTCTCAAGCCTGCCATGTTGTGGGACACTAGACATTCTGACCCCTTAGGTTCAGTCATCTGGTTGCATAGGAAGTCCAGACATGAGTCTCAGACCTAGCATCCCACTTACCGTCAGTAAAATGTGTGGAAAGATGGGCTGTCCCTATACACCGTTATTGATTACATGTATCCGCCAACATTTGTCCGCAGGATATTGGGGTTGTCAAGTGTGATCTTCATGGTTAAGAGGGCAGAGAGCACTGTCTCAGGAGAGGGTGTATGATCTCTAAGGTAGATTTTGATGAAAGGAAGATTTGGGTTCTCCCTCCCTCCCTCCCTCCCTCCCTCCCTTCCCCCTTCCTCTCACCACATGAGGTCTTCTGCCATTTAATGATTCAACAAAATGTCCCAAACATGGCTCTTGACCTTGAACTTCCAGTCTCCAGACCAGAAGCTAACAAAGCCCCTCTTGTTTATTCCCCAGTCTGTGGTGTTCTGCTACAGCAGGCAAGGATATACACCACACTGAGGAAAGAGGCCGTGAGAGCTGAGAGTCCAAGGGACACCCACCCCCGTGCAATTCCAGGCACCTCAGAGGAAGTACCAGGGTGGGTCCATGCTATAAAGGAGGCTGCAGGTAATTCATACACGGTGGAGATTGCTGTTGGCCCCATATGGTGTGTGTGGAGAAGACCCTATCCCTACAGCCACGGGGCCCCTAGGAAACAGAGATGATTCTTCAAAACCAGGATCTAATTCTGACTCCTCTTAACCTTGGAGGACAGCAACAAGCAGTAAGGAAAGAGGTGGTCTCATCGCCAGCTCTCACAAACCAGGAGATCCTCAGAGGCAATGCTTTCTCAGAGCCTTGTGCTTCCCTAATAAAGTCCAAAGCAGGCCCCAAAATCATGACCTTGGCATGTTAGCCTCAGTGTACTGAATTCTAAGTCCTCATGAGGACAGAGGGAGACAGGATGCTAGAGTTTCCTTTCTTCGTAAGGCTTCTGGAGCAGGACTCCCTGTGGTGTCTGGAGGCTCCCTGCCCAGGTCCCAGTCACAGGGAGCACCCCCACAGCTGGGTGTAATCTCACATAGTCTGGGTTGCTCCAGACCAGAGCTTGGCCTTGGAACAGCTAGCAGCCTGCTGTCCAGCTGGCAATGGGCGGGGTCTTGAACAAAAAGCTATGTGTAAACTGTCAATAAAAATCCCTCTCTTGAATTCTCCACCCAGCTCTAACGAACCCCACAGAGCCATTTATAAATCCCAAGTGGGGAAGATCTCATCCATCCCCCCTGAGCCTCTACCACCTCCTGCCTGCCTAAGCAGAGCTTAGCCCTCGTGTGTCTTTCAAACGCCATCCCGGACAGGTGGGTTCTCCTCTGCAAAGCCTGGGTCCAAACCTCAGGTAGAGGACTTGGGCAGAGACACAGAGCCTCCAATACCATGTGCCTTCAGTCACCCTCCCCAGCAGGGAGAACAGACACCGGATGTAACAGCCTTTCATAAATTCTCTTCTCAATGTGTGTCTGTGTATATGTGTGTCTGTCTGTGTGTCTGTCTATGTGTCTGTCTTTGTGTCAGTGTGGGTCTGTTTGTGTTGACATGCAGTTGTGTGCATCTGTCAACTTCTAGTGTTATTCCTTGGATGTCACCTACCTTATTTTTCTGAGACAGAGTCCCTTGTTTTCTGAGGCAGGGTCTGGGGAGGTCTAGAACCTGGGCTTGCTGATTACGCTAAGCTGTCTAGCCAGTGAGCTCCACCTGCTTTCCCCCTTCAGCACTGGAATTACAAACACACGCTGCCATGCCCAGCTCTTTCATTTATTTTGTTAACATGGACTTTGATGCTCCAACTCAGGTCCTCATGCTTACCTGACAAACACTTCACCTACTGAACTAGCACTCCAGATTCTCACAACCCAGGTGATGGCTAGGTAGAGTTTAAGACATCCGACAGCAACAGGGAGCTACATAAAGATGGCTGATGTTCCAAGATGGGATTCTAATCATTGCGTTTTAGACAAGACAAGAAAGCTTCAGGAAGAGAGGTCAGGTGCTGGTCCGAGGTCACTCAACTTGTCTGTACTCTGTGTCTTAGCAATGAAAGGAACACAGTGTCTCTTCTCAAGTCCCAAGTCCTACACAAATCCTGATGCTCTCACCCCAAAATAAAGCAAAGACAGAGACAGCCCCAGCTTTCCCTGTATACCAGAGTCCAGCATCCAACGCTATGTCTACCAAGAGACTCAAAACCCCAGGTCTACATGATAACTTCCCCAGGGCGTCAGTTTCCCTGAGCTCCCCAGTAAGACAGACTAGGAACTGTGCTGTTCACCTCAGAGACTCTTAAACCACAGAGGCCAGGCATGGGCATCCTGACCAAGGTGAAGGTGACCTTCAAATGCCCTCCTTGTAATGGTGTGAATAGGGCTAGAAGGCTAGGCTGGGACACCAAACATGCATCCTGACCCGAGGGAGGTCATGGGGACCCTGCGCTTACACTAGCGTAAGACGAAGACAGAGCAGATGGTGAAATGGCTGCCTGAGTCGGGAAGGAAATAAAAATAGGAACGAGTATCTTTTGTGTGGACAAGATCAAATCAGGGCACTGTGGGCCCCCGGGGGAAACAACAAGTAGACTGAGAAGGGGTGCCTGGAGATCACGGGATGGGGACCCTCCAGGCTAGAGGTGCAGGAGCTGTCCCTTCTCAATATGGTGGCAATGTGCTAGAGACTCACATTCTGAAATGGTCTCTCTCCTTATCCTCACTGAGAGCTATGTGATCCAAGCCCTGGTATAGTGCAACCACCAAGAACACCAGACTACCCTTTCCTGTTCGGCATGCGGTTGAGCCGGGGATCGGGTTGAGCCGGGGATCGGGTTGAGCCGGGGATCGCGGCGGCCGGACTCTCGTTTTCATCGCAGACACTTCTACTGCAAAGATGGTCGATGTACCTAAAACCCGAAGGACTTTCTGTAAGAAATGTGGCAAGCATCAGCCTCACAAAGTGACCCCGTATAAGAAGGGCAAGGCTTCCCTGTATGACCAAGGAAAGCGGCACTACGATCGCAAGCAGAGTGGCTACGGTGGGCAGACAAAGCCAATTTTTCGAAAGAAAGCCAAAACCACGAAGAAGATTGTGCTCAGGCTTGAGAGTGTTGAGCCCAACTGCAGATCCAGGAGGATGCTGGCCATTAAGAGATACAAGCATTTTGAACTGGGAGGCGACAAGAAGAGGAAGGGCCAAGTGATCCAGTTCTAAACCCTGTGTTCTCTGAGAGGAAAATACTGAAGCAGTAGAGAAATGACCTGCTAGAGAATAAAGTTACTGTTAATGATAAAAAAAAAAAAACAGATTATAGGGCATTGAAGTATTCTAAATCTCTTAACTGTGTGTGTGTGTGTGTGTGTTCTCCAGTATACCATAGCACCTGTGGAGGGCATAAGACAACTTGTACAGGTAGGTTCTTTCCAAACATCGTGTGGGTTCCTGATCATCACACTTGACAGCAAGCATCTTGACCCACTGAGCCATCTTGCTGGCCTGAGCACTGAATTTTAAGACAGCTCAGCCCAGAACATGTTATGATCTTAAACAGAATTACACAGAGAAGAGGAAAAATGGGTGTGACTCTGTGATGCTAAAACCCTTTGTATCCCGAGTCAGGAAGTGGCTCAGTGGCCTCATCTCATGGCCAGGACGCTTCCTCCAACCATCTCCAACATGCCGTCCTCTTCCCTGACAGCAGTGCATTCTTTAGCCGAAATTTTCATTTCCTTAAAAAGTTGGTTTTGCTGCAAATTCTCTCTCTCTCTCTTTTTTAACCTTGGGTTACTCTTTCTACATGACTCAACTCTAGTGGTTTTGAGACTCAGCTGCGCAGTCCGATCCCTGTGATGCTAGAACTTGCTATATAGACCAGACCAGCATTGAACTTACAGAGAGCCACCTGCCTCTGTCTCCCAAGTGCTGGTAGTGCAGGCCGACACCGCTATGACCCACTTCAAGAAGGTTTTTGCAACATCTTTTCTTCTGTGATATGTAACTGATGGTGTCCACTGGCATCCCCATGAGCACTCATTCATACATTCATTCGACAAATTTAATTAAGCATCATGTACATGCCAGGTGCTGGGGTAGAACATGAAACAAAGGCATTCCTGCCTCATGAACCCTGAGTTGGTTATTGTTTGTAATAACATTAAAAGTAGTAAAAGTAAACAAAGCAGGGGAGAGACTGGGGAGCAGGCGGGATACCTGATTCGAGTGTCAAAGGGATTTCATTCAACTGAATAAAGACCTAGGAGCAGAAACTAAGAAGCCAGGCAGACGCCTGGGCAAAGAGCAAGAGAAGCAAAAGCAGCAGGAAGCAGAAAGTCCTTGAAGGAGCACAGGCAGGACACAAATGGAACAGGCTTCAAGTCGGACACTGTTTCATGGAGTCCAGCTGCAGCCAAAGCTGGCCACTCACAGCAACCCAGAAATGCACAGGGACTGGACGGTTCCTACTACGTTATTGTCCTCAACACTGACAAGATACCTCACAGGAAAGACAGCTCTACCGTCATCCTAGAGACAGATGCAGCTATCCCCAGACCCTGGATAGGCTCACGTCCCTCCCTGTCCTTCTTACCCTCCTCTGACTCCACACCAGATTGTCTACATCAATCAGTCTCCATCTCTCACTAAATCATGATGTGCAGCTCCCAACATAAGGGAGGGAGAACAGGCGCACCTCACGTCCGTTCACACACAACCGGAGTTGCCTTCACCCAGACGCATGACCTCCATGTTGGGCAGTGGGTGTACAGAGCCGCCCTCCCCTTCCCTTTGTAATTCACGTCACCTCCAATACTAGAAATATGCATCACACAAATTGTTCCCTTTTTACAAAATGTTCAAAGAAAAATCTGTATTTAATTTATGGGCAATTTATAATGGAAATAGACCATATAAAATGTATACAAATGTGTAGGGCTGTATATAGGGTTTGGAACGAGGCAGTTTAACTTAGCAATAATTAACATGAAGGGGCTCGTCCCTGCTGCCAGGTAGACAGTTAGACTGCCTAGACTTTAACGAAACTTAAACCAGAAAGGGATCAGGGCCCAAGGTCCAAGCATTTTTTTCAGTTCTGCAGAGGACATCAGGACACGTAGCTGACGACAATCCATCTTACCAAGACTGCCAAAGCCCTAAGTTTAGACAATGCCTGCATTGCGTTACTTGGACAGAGGATAATGAAACCATTCCCAGTGCCCCAAACCCACCCTAGGCCACAGGGTTTTCAAAGTTGTCATGGACACACAGGATACCTGTCTGTCCCCACTAGTGGCTCCTGGGACCTCCCAAGCCAGTTCGCCGATGTTCTAGGGACAGGGAATGACCTGCTTGAGCGGAATAAGAGTTACAGTGAAGCCCAGAGCTGCCAGGAGCTATTTCCAGGGGACTTTGATCAACCAATGCTGTAATCTCTGAAGGGAAACATACTTCATTTAGAAAATATTCTCTGGTGTCATTCCCAAGGAGAAGGCACACTTGTTTTCTGGAACAACAAAGCTTGCTCATTCTCTTTCCCTCTCTCACTCACTAGCTCGCTCACTCCGGCTTCCTCCTTCCCAGCCATGAGCACTGTGGACTGAAATGTCCCACAAACAACCTTGCTGGAGAATAAAGAATCATAGAACAGTCTGCTGGCCAGAAGAGCTTGCTTTCAACAGTGCCCAATTAGGAGCCAAAACCCTAGACGGCGACAGTACCCTAGCCTAAGGGCCAAATCCCAGGCTCCAGCCTCCACCCTACTATCCCCAGCAGCCCACAATCCCAGGCTCTCTGTGAGACCCCACTGCAGGAGAGACAGGCCACCCTACACACATATGGGCCCCCCCGGAAGCCCTGAATGCATGGCGAGGGTGGTATATTAAATAAGTTTTTCCTGGCATATTCCAACATGGTTTAGATCAATTACCTCATTTTTCAACAATGAAAAGATTAAACAGTTGTTAAGGATTATAAAATGATTTAATATGCTATTAAGCAGAGATATAAACTATCGAAGTTCAAATTTCCAGGAAGAGATTTAAATATCAATTACGTTTGAATCTAATTTATACGCAGTTCCTCCTAGACCCAGCCCAGAAGCCCACTCTATGGGCAGTTTCCTCATGGCATGGGAACACATGGCTTCTCTGAAAGCAGCTTGAAAAATCTAGCTCAATGCATCTGTTTCCTGAGAAATCACCCTGGTCAAGCAACCCAGGGCCAGAGTGTTCACAATATTTTTCCTCCTTGAAATGGAGAACAAAATTAAATTTTGGAGAAATGTCAAGGATATGTGTTCCTGCTGAATGGTGGGAAAGGATCATTAAGAACCCTTTCTGAAACCAGAGGAGAGCTCTAACTTCTGAACTCTCTCTACTCCCAACTCCTTCAGTGCTGGCAACATTTCAAAGGGTGGGGTTGTTTGTTTGTTTGTTTGTTTGGGTTTGTTTTGTCCAAATTACCTTTTAAGAAAAAGTACGAGGGAATCTTCCCTTCATCTGTCTCCTTTCTCTATGTTAACTTTTTAAAAATTGGCTCTCCAGGCTCACCGCAGCCCCTTCCTTGTTGACACTCAGAGCCCTGGGTTAACGCAATCATACCGGGAAAGTGAGTGTCCCGACTCAGCTCACCGCAGCTCCCGCTGCAAACTATCCTGGTAGAGCCTGCTGCATGGGACAGTCAGAGTCAGCCTCCACAGGACACAGATGTGCCCCAGCATCCCTGCTCTCTCTCCCTGTTCTCGTGCCCACAGGAGTGAGGCCCCCCTGCTCTCTCTCCCTGTTCTCGTGCCCACAAGAGTGAGCCCCCCCCCCCTGTTCTCGTGCCCACAGGAGTGAGGCCCCGGAAAACAGAAGCTATAGCATCACCACGTGCTCGCATCAGACTCCATGTCCACGTCTGGCTGGCAAGCCATCTTCAGTCCCTGGACACAAGACAGCTTTAAAGATGACTAAAGGGAGTCTCCTCTGACTGTGGGTCCTGTGGTCCCAGCTGCTCTGGAGATTGCAATGGGAAAAGGGATGCAAGTTTGAGACCTGCCCGGGCAGCAGAATGAGTTCAAGGCTGGCCTGGGCAAATTTGCAAGGCTGTATCACAAAATGAAGAATGAATAGGATTGTGGCTACAGCTTAGTGTGTTCTACCACTTTCCTAGCATCTAGAAGACCCTGTGTTCAGCCCCAGTGCTATAAAGGCAGTGAACAGTGAGTCGTGAGGAACCTGCCATAGAAGCTCATGTTTGCAATCCCAGCATTTAGGAGACTGAGGCAGGAGAATCCCCATGAGTTCAAAGACAACCTGAGCTGCATAGTGAGTTCAAGGCAAGCTTGGTGTATATACCAAGACCTTGATGTTGTTGTTGTTGTTGTTGTTGTTGTTTAAATAATAAAAGGACAATGTGATGTCTCTGAGGGCAAAGGTACCTGCAGCAAGGGCGTGGGAACATGAGCTTGGACGCTCAGGAATGTAGAGAGAATGAACCAACCCCATTAAGAGGTCCTCTGGCCTCCATACATACACCACAGCAAGAGTGTCCGTGCCCGTGCATATGAGCACACACACACATGCATCATAAACAAAAGCAGCATTAATAATAGTAAGATGATTGTTAAAGTTAATACCACGTACCAAAAAAAAAAAAAACCAACAACAAAAAAAAAAAGTGAATGAGGTATTGGAGACACCTCTGTCCAGCTTGCAGCAGGAGTCTGCCAGGTGGGGAGCTTGGCCTTGAGAACATTTGGGGGAACATTTGCAGAGTATTTATCACCTAATGCCAAACAACTGTTTCCCAATGCACAGGGGGCCAGAAATCCCATATCATGGCAAGATATTATTGCAAGGACGTAATATGCAGATTCCATGCTTCCCCAGAACAAAAGGAAAATTTCCCCAAATCAACAGTGAGTCCAAAGAGCTCACCATAGAGTGATCTCTCCAGAAAGAACACAAACATTTCCCAGTGCTTGGTTATCCACATTCTGTGAGAGAGGCATGCTGCAGGGTCCAGGGGCACCTGGCAAAGCAGGCTGTCCTTACACAACCATGCATTCCAAAGCATCATTCACAGTGACCCGCAGACAACAGAAGCAAGTCCGGCTGTGAAGATGGTCCATTTGTCTGCCCAGGAGGCAGCTCAGAGATGCTCCTGTGCTAAGGGTGGAGAGTCTGCACGCCTGCTGTGCAAGCACATTTGTCATCATGGCCCACTTGTCACCTCTCATGACTTCAGAGTCCCTTCCTTCTGTTCCTCTGTCTCCAGCCAGTATGTCTGGAGATGAAAGGGCTCAAGGTAGGATCTTCTTAACATGACGTTAGCAGAGAAGACCTCAGAAAGAATAATCAATTTTTTTTCTTACCATGCCCATCTGCTATGCTCGTGGCTCTAAAGCCGGGCATGGATCGAGGGTATGGGAAAAGATTCTAGAATGATCTGTATTGTTCCACCCAAGCCCAACCAGAACACCTTCCAACAAGTCACCATGCAGGTCCTGCCACAGGGAAGTCTCTCTACAGTGTCTGCAGAGGCGAGTTCCCTTTGCTACAGTGAAAGACTGGGTATACTTAATGAAGCTTCCACATCTTCTGGACACAGTACTCTGCTCCCCCCACACACACTCCCCAAGGTGGCTGCATGCAGCTTCTCACATGGGCAAAGAACCTTTAGGGAAGGCAGCCTCCAGGTTCCGCTAAGTGGGCTCAAGCCCTAAATCACATGGTCTGTAGGTTACTCTTGACCATTTCCAAATGTAACTCCTCTCTGAGAAACTCCTTCGAGGTTTAAAAGTAGATACTAGTGTGAACAGGAGTAATAAGGGCCCAGCGTCTGGGAGAAGTGAGCTCCATTCCCAGGGAGACCTGCTCAGCCTTGTTCCCCAGCAAAGCATGCTAGAGCCAATCCCAGGTCTGCTCCCCCACCCCCACCCCAGGCCAGATGGACCTGATGGGACATTTCAGATAAGTTGTTTTTCCTCCTCCTTATAAAGGACATCCAGCGAAGCTGTGTACGCTACTGAAAGGAAATAAGGGAAGGTTTATGTTGGAGCATCACATCAAGAGATGGGATCAGACTCCTGTTCTCTAATAAACAAGGTTGTAAAAGCCCTGTAGGAGCTGTTCTCCAACATCTCTGGCCAGGAACGAGCACCTTCCCACACAGCTGTCAGGCACACATGCAATGTCTCCATAACCTGGAAGAAGGAAGAGAGGAAAGAGAGCCACCAGGACCTGGGAGACTCCAGAGCCCACACACCATTTGAAACAAGTTCAGCATCTGGCCCACCTGAAGTCCCAGAATGCATTGCCAAAATCCCGACTGCCCTAGGACTGAATCTCCTTTACTTCAAGAAGACCAGGAAGTGTTCAAGTGACCTTTGATGAGGGTTTAGTATACCCTTGTCACAAATGAAGAATCTGAGACAGAAATTTTCACTGGACCAAAGAGGCAGACAGATGTTGAACCCATTTCTTCTTCCACCTCTGATGGTTTTACCTCTCATTGATCACAAAAATGACACATACATGCACATACACATCCGTAGACACAAGTACATGTGTACACAGAGGGGGGGAAGGATGGAGGGGGAGAGGGAGAGAGAGAGGAAAAGAGAGGGAGGTCTGCATGGCAGCCCCTTGCATACCCTGGCAGCTGGTTGCCCATAGCCCCAGCTTTCAGAAGAAACATTACTCCCTGTGTTTTTCCAGGAGGGAGCATAAGGGCATGGTTTGCAATATAAACAATAGGGGGATGGATCCCACACTCAGATCTTCCTGTTTCAATGTAACCGCAGTGCTGTGACCCTTTGTTACTCTCAAACCCACTCTTGTCATATAATATACGAACTCTGCATAAACAGCTCTGGGTTATGATGTGTTTCTGAAACTCAGAGGGCTTCAGCCATAACACTGACATTTTGTTTCTAGAAATTAAAGCCCAGGGACAGGGAAAACAGCGTCCATCAATTTATGACTCGTATTTCCATGCATACTTCAATTCCCAGTACTTGTGGTGAAACAGAATAAGGATTTGTTTCTGGTGGCGTTATCCCTGAACCAGCAGGCCTGACTGCTTCTACTGATGCTTCATAGCAGGAAGCCAGGCTCTCCAAATAAGGCCTTTAACAACAGCCTGAGTGACTAGTGCCTCAAGAAACAACAGGAATGAGAGAGCCACACAAGACGGGTGTGCCCATTGTTCTTGGGAAACAGGCATCCTGTCCCTGCCCAGTCCTTGGCAAGAAGGTTGCCTTGGGAACACTGAGCCAAGGACTCAGCAGACACTCGGGCTTCTCAAATGGCTAGTGTGTGATTCCCTAGCAAGCTGGAGGCTCAGCCAGTCTGTCTGATAGGTGAAGAGAAGAATTATAGGGATGGTAGTTTAAGGGGTATGGAAGAAAATTCTGCATTTCAAAAGGTAGATAGAGAGCAACTGATGTGATGGTGGAATTTCAAATACCTGGCTAGCACTGGCAGGGAGAACAGCAGGAACACAGACCTCCCATTCCCCATGAGCAAAGCCAAGAGAAATCTATGGATTGCCTTCGAAGTCCACGCATAGCTGTGATGAAGAGAGAAAGGCTGGTTGTGATATATCCTCATGCTGTTAGAACTCAAGAGAGCAGCTTTCCTCTACCTGGAGCTGCTCCAGGATAACCCATCCAGCCTGCTCAAACTTCACCTCCTCTAGGAAGCATCCCCAGGATTACCGTGACAGACTATCACCTTCTTCCTCCAATATCCACAGCATAGTCTCTGCTGCTCCTACCTGGCCAGGTTGGTTGGGGGTCTCCTGGAGACAGACACAGGCCTGAGGGACACTGGAAGTAGAAACAAGCATTACTCTGCAAGTTTCAACCAGGCTCAGGCATGTCAGGACCTACAGAGAGACCTACTGGGCCTCAAGGGGACTGGCTGTGGAGCAGGACAGCCCATCCAGTCTACCCCATTCCCAATCCACCCTTTACCAGTTTCGCAGCCAAACAGGCCTCCGTACACGATTGGTGTGGGAGCCCCAGCAGCCAGTCCTTTCTTCAAGGCCCTTGGATAAAGTCCAGGCATCTTGTTTAGATGACAATGCTGCCTTCTACAACTTCTCCCAAGTCCCTCTGTGGCCCACTTAGCATCCCTCCACAACTTACGGTCACAGGTCATGGCTCATTAGAACCAGACGTGAGCCCTGCCCTGGGCCAACTCTTTCTGGGCACCAGCACTTCAAGCCAGCACTGCTCCCAGGGGGCCAACTGGGTCTGGCAGCCAGCAGGGTCCATCCCTGGGGGCAACCTGTCTGGTCAGAAAGACTGAAGGGAAGCCAATCGGAGCCAACAGTCATCCTTTTACAAGGCTAGTGTGGAGCCCCGTGGAGCCAGGGAAGAGGCTGAGAAGTGGCCAAAGCTCCCTGAGAGGAACAGGGGAAGCTAGGCAGGCAGGGTAGACCTGTAGAGAAGGCCCTAACCTGGACAAAAGCCTGACCTAATCTGGGCCTCTAGTCCAGTGCAGACACGCGACTCCAGGGCTGTGGCCTTTGTTTGGAAAATCAGTTGAGATGCATAACAGATTACTTAGGAGATAAAAATTCATACTACAAAACTCTTCTTCACTCAACAAAAGTTGACATTAATAAACTCCTTTTGAACAGATGGCCCTGTGGGAGAGTCACAGGGGATCTTCCCTGGAATTATATCTCCTAGGTAGTAATCACTCACCCTTTGGTGTAAAACAGTTTAATTGGCTTGATTGCTGGCTGGTAGAATTCAGATTTCTTTTTTTTTTTTTTTGGTTTTTCGAGACAGGGTTTCTCTGTATAGCCCTGGCTGTCCTGGAACTCACTCTGTAGACCAGGCTGGCCTCGAACTCAGAAATCCGCCTGCCTCTGCCTCCCGAGTGCTGGGATTAAAGGCGTGCGCCACCACACCCGGTTCTTTTTTTTTTTTAATCTTTATTTTTATTAGATATTTTCTTTATTTACATTTCAAATGCTATCTCGAAAGTGCCCTATACCCTCCCCCATGCCCCGCCCTGCTCCCCTGTCCACCCACTCCCACTTCTTGGCCCTGGCGTTCCCCTGTACTGGGGCATGTAAAGTTTGCAAGACCAAGGGGACTTTCTTCCTAGAAGAATCCAGATTTCTGAACGTGTGGAATCTGTTTGAGTCCGAGGCAGAGTGGGGCAGAGAGTATAGTATGAGGCTCAGAAAAATGGGAAATAAAGAGGAATTGTTCAGCTAGAGGGCCAAATAAGGAGACAAAGAAGAACTGGCTGATCACATCTGAGGTCCAGGAGGGAGGGAGGACGTCAGTCAGAGTTGGGCACCGGCCCTGCTTTGCCAGACTGACAGGAGACTTGCAGTCTCCACCTGGGACCTAGAAGGCCACCCTCAAGGTGTCTCCAGATGCTCCCCTCTGGCCCCGCCTCTCTGGCTGCTGGTAGCCCAGAGCCTTCTCTGGGATCACCCTGTCTGGCTTAGTCTTCACTCAGAATCCCCTGGGGTTAAGCTGTATGCAAATGTCCCATTGTATATAAATCTGTATGTAAATGTGCCATTACATCAGGGGCCTGCTCTAGTCAATGTGATTTCCTGTTCCCTTTATTTACAATGATTTTTTTTTTTTCAAATAACAGCTCCTTTGGGGGAAGGGTGGTCAGAACTTCAACCCCTATGGACCTGGGAAGAGGTGGTTCTTCTGTGTTCTGTAAAGGATGCAACACCACACCAGGATGAACTAAGCACAAAGGAGCTCAGCCCCAACAAGATGAGCCCCTTTCAAAATAGCAGTCCCCAAGGGTAGTTTTCTTCAGGAAGAGCACACCAGATGGCTGTCCACTGCCAAATGGTCAGTCCTGGAAGCATAGATACAAGTGATATTCTATGGACCAAGTAGGTTATATTTAGTTGTTTGTATGTATATACATACATATATGTTAAGCATGCAATAAGACTGGGGGAAAGGCCATGAGTTTGAATGAAGAGAGTTGGGGGCAGAGGAGATATGTCGGGTTTAGAGGTAGGAAAGGGGAACAAATGTTGTAATTATATTATAATTTCAAAGATAAAATAAATATATCGCTCCCATATCATCCCAACCTACCTGTGGATTGGGAGCATGGGGGTGTAGTGAGGTCCTTTTTACACTTGCACCCTACGTGATGGCAGGTCTAGAGGCCAGACCCATATGTGTGAGGTGTAGGGGCCAGGCAGCTCATTTTTCCAAAGGTGTCAGATATATCAAGATCTCAGAGCCTCCGAGACTTTTACATAAGCCTCAAGTAAGATGGTGGTTATTGGCTCGCGGGCTCCCAGGGGTGCTGAGCCTGGGCATTTCAGAGCACAAGAAAGTGGATAAGACAGGGCCATCAGAACGCAGCCTGGACTAGAGAACACACACCTGTCCTAGGCCCTGCGCATGTGTCTCTAAGAGGCCCACTCATGGTGTGATGATGACACCTAGTGGCCATATGGCAAATGGCATGCCTAGAGCAGCAGGGGGGTCTAAGAAAAGGCAGGCCACCTTCAGCCATGTGTCCGTGGCTATGCTAGATGTTAAGTACCACATCTTCTGGTCTCTCCAGACCCTAGGAGGACAGCAAGGCACCCTCCCTTTAACGATATCCAATCACATGCACAGCTGTTTTAAGAAAACACCTTGCAGGACTAGAGAGGGATGACGCAGCAGAGGACCCAGACTCCATTCCCAGCACCCACACTGTGGTTCCCCACAGTCTCAACAGTTCTGAGGGAGTCTGATGTCCTCTTCTGGTCTTTGTGGACACTGCTAACATGCAACACACAACCATGCAGGAAAACAAATCACCCATACACAGAAGTCACTTCAAACATACGCAGCTGGTGTGAGTGAGTGCCTGGCAAGCCCGACCGACCGCAGGCTTTCTCCCTCTTGGCATCACATACTCCACACCTCCAGGCTCCTCCAGGAGGGAAGAGACAAGAACGTGGTGCCCAGCACAGCCTCAGCCTGGGGCTTGAACCCAAAACCTTAAAACAAGCCCTAGTCCAGCCTGGATTCGTGTTCCCTAGCCCTGAATTACAGTAGAGAGAAAATGGTGGTATGTGGCCTTTCCCAGGGAGGCATAACACGGGTCTATTTAGGGAACCAAAATCAAGCCAAAAAAATAATTCCCAATATTGACTTGGTGATTGAGTGAGTTTATTGAATTTACTTACAGGAGAATGGGTGGGCATTACATCCAGGTGCATGGTGACTCAAAGACCATGGTATCACCAAAAAGTTCACCTAACTATGAGTGACAGACCCAGAAAAGCAGCATTCCTGGAACCTCCTGACCAACTTGAAGGCAGTTCCACTGAAGAGAGTCTCCTGCCAGCAACTGCTATGATTTATGGAGTAGGTAGGAATTGAAGGAGGAACGCTTGTGAATTTTGTAACTTTCTGAGCTATTGAGTCTGGTCAGTTTCCTTGGCTTCTTGGACATTCCTTGAAGCTCCTGTCCACCATAACCCTCACCCCATGCAGCTACCAAGAAAACACTGAAACAATCCAGAGAAGATAGAGAGGCTCACGTCCGTTCTCTCCCCCCTGAGCCGGAAACCCAGGTGCAGGGAACTGGGAGGTATACAGGCCAGGAGTACTCAGCCAGAGGGAGAGTTTCCAGAAAGTGCACAGATGTGCTTGTTAGGAAAAGTCGTCTGCAATGGGTGGGTGTCCGGCTAGTGCTAATCCTGAGGCCTGGGAAATGTCTTACAGATCCTTCCCGGGCAGTGCTTCCTGACTGGGAGGGAGGGGGCTCTGACCCTTCCAAGGCCAGCCTCCTTCAGCCATGAGCACTTTGATGAGCCCAGAGGGGTTCTGCACACAGTAACTGCAGATAAGGTGAAATTGAAGCCTAGAGAGTTTGGGGGAACACTGCCCAAACCACAGAGCTCGAAAGCGACGGGAGCCAGTGACATTAAGTTTAATGTGATTTTATTTGATCCAATGTATCCAAAATATTATCATTTCAACACATAATCAATATAAAAATGTTAGCAATGGTTAGCATTCTTCTTCTGTGAACAGAGTATTCACAATCTGGTATTTATTTAACACTTGCAGTGTATTGCCATTTGAACATGACGCTTTCATCAGAAATATTTGATTGAGATCGCACAAGCACCGCAGTTGCCAACGCACAAACTTTAAATGTGAATTTGTTGTCCCAAACACACTTTAGCAACTTCTAGTGACTGAATCACAAGTGTGCGTGTGGTGCCTACCTGCAGACATGTCCACGTACATGTATGTGTGCACATACGCATGTTTGCACGAAGCACATGTGTGAAGCATGAAGCTCGTGTGTGTGTGTATGTGTGTGTGTGTGTGTGTGTGTGTGTGTGTGTGTGTGTGTGTGTAAGCACATGCATGTAAGACACAGGAGTCAGTGCTCTGCATCTTACCTTTTAATACACTCACTCACTGATGCTGTTTGGATGGGCTGGCTGACCAGGGAGCTTAGGAGACCTGCCTGTCACCACAGCAGCCCCCCCGCCCCCCCCCCCCGTGCTGGGATTATAGCTACACACCACCCAGCTTTTACCTGGATGCTGGATTTTAGGTGCCCAGCAAACCATCTGCATATAAGCATTTCCCGGACTGAGCATCTCCCAGCCCTGACATTTTTATATTTGAAATTGATGCGAGTGAAATCAGCAATTCAGTTCCTTGATAGCACTAGCAGTTGTCACTCACAGCCCCAGGGGAAACAACCGCGGGCGCTTTACAGTTTGTACCCACCCCACAGTATGTCACCAATGGTGTCCACCCTACATAACCCACACACAAGTGTGGATACTCCCCTAGAGCTCAGTGCCAGCAGCTGATCTCTAGATGGGGCACAGCCTTATGCCCAGCGCTGCCCCACGGGCCTGGCTGACATGACTGCCCCACCCCATCCTCCTTATCTATCGGTGTGCATCCACTCTGTGCTACAGGGTCTCCTTGCTGCCCTTGCATGTTCTCCACTGGCCCTGGCCTGACTCTGGGCCTGGTTGGAGGTGTCCAAGAGACCTCACTCTCCCAGGTCGTAAAGAGTAATATAAAAGGAGCCCACAGCTGTGCTACCCAGAGAGTCCAAGTGGGGTTCTTACAGAGGTAGCAGGAATTGGGCCCTGCCTTTTTTAATGAACCCCCTAATGAACATGGGATGTAGAGCTGTGGGTCTCAGTGATGAAGCTAATCCCCAGTGCTCTACAGAATGAAGCCTGCCCCTGGCCTATGGGCAACAACAAAAGACTTTTGTGATATTCATGGTCCCATGTCTCCAGGAAAATTTTTTCCAATCCAGCAAGTCTAGAACTGACCTGGGAAAGAGGAGAGGGAGACAGACTTGAGAGTCTCCAGTGTAGCCTGCTCTCCAGGGGTCGCTTCCTCTATCTGCCACACCCACATCACACCCATGAAGCTGTCCTGACCTGCCCCCCTGGCATTAGCCCTGAGAGTGATGTCATGGGTGATCCTGTGTCTCTTCTGAGGGTCTACTACCCACTTCTAACTGTGGCTATGTGTTGTCTAAAGACCCTGGAGGGCTGGTAAGATGACCCAGTAGGTAAAGACACTTGCCACCAACTCTGACGACCTGAATTTGATTCCCAGAGCACATACAGTGGAAAGAGATACCCATGCGCACATGCATGCACAAATGCACGCACATTCACACACGGATCAATAATCCCATCAACCAAACAATAAATAAATACAAATATAACTTTAAAAACTTAAGGTGGTGGTGGCACACACCTTTAATCCCAGAGGCAGAGGCAGGCAGATCTCTTAGTTCAAGGCCAGCCTCATCTACAGAGAGAGTTTTACGACAGCCAGGGCTACACAGAAAAACCTTGTCTTGGGGAAAGAGAAAAAAGACCTTAGAGACCCCAGAGAAACCTGTGCCCTGACCTTGCTTACCAGATACCCAGCCAGGTGAGGTAGGTTTTAATATGCTCCAAGAAACAGGCCTCCAAAACCCAAGCAACGGCCAAGACAAATGCAAAATCCCAGGGGCGGAGGGCAAAGGAGAAAGGAAACTGCCATCTTCAGATCTGAGACCTTTGGGGAGCCAGCACTTTTCATCTTCAACTGGTGTTGCTTCCGCTTGGCCCAATCAACCCACATGGCAGCAGAGATCTCTGTCCCTCCATCTCTGCCTCCCAGGGCTGACTCTAAGCCATAACCGATTGGCTTTACAGGGGGACCCAGACAAGTGCATTGCACTTATACAGGGGGAACCCAGACAAGCAGGCTGCATTGCACTTATACAGGGGCCTGCGGCAAGCAGAGCTGGAGTCACTACGCTTTGCCAAGAGGCTGTACCAGGGAGCCACAGTACTAAGGTTGATGTATGGAGCAGTGGCAGGGACAGGGACAGGGACAGGGGAGCAGGAGCTAAGGAAGAAAGAGAAGACTGGGTGTAGCCTCAGAGTCAGCACTGCAGTGGCAGCAGCAGCAGGAGGAGGCATGCTGGAGCCCAGCATGGCTAAGGCAAGTGAGATGACGTATGAGCTGTATGACTTCGAGTCCCCACTGCTTTACTCCACTCTGCCCCTATTATTTCTGTCTCCCAACAGCAAAGTCTCAAGGAGCTAGGAGTATTTCAGTCAAACCCTATTCTTTAGCTCTCGGTAAATCTTCTCTGGGAAGGTCGTTTTTACACCACCCATCTACTAGGATGCAAAACCGCTTCCCCTCGGTGTCTGGGGTCCTGGGTCCGGGAGAAGAAGTCTCTACTACTGGACTGTGCTTGGTCCCCACCTCACAGGCACTCACGGACGAGTTCCTTGAAGCGAGATCCATGAGGGTGAGCATCATCCCGGATAGAGCATGCACAACAGCCGCCAGGATGCTGCGTCTCCAGGGACTGAGATTCTTGCATATGTTCTCTAACGATTGGCCAGATGTGATGCTTTCACAGAGAATGCCTCTTCAATGCTTATCATCCACAAACTAGACCTTCCTAGAAGCAAGATCTGATTAGAATGGCCAAGGTCAGTAAGGAAGATATTTAAGGTGACACACCTCACAACTACTATCTGCCAGGTGGCATCCTCCTGTTTTCTTGGGCCCTGAAATACAGTGAAAGCCAGTAGCCAGCCTGTCTTAAGGGAATCTTGGTCCCAATTCCAAGGCACAGTCTCTGCTCTGGGCAATGAAAGTGGCCAGGTATGGGACTCTGCTGAACCAGGTCTTAAGTCCCCTGCTGTGAAGGTGCCATGAACAGGGGCTAAGATGCCCTCTCTAAGGCCTGTGAGATAGATGGGGGGAAGAGGGCAAGCACACACACACACACATGCACGCACATGCAAGTCTATAATAAGAACTATTCATTCATGTTAACAAGTATCCATGCACAACAGCCTGCCATGATCCCTGAAGGCTGCAATCCTGAGCCATGGAGGCAAAACACTCTGGCTACATATGCCTCACCTGTCCTGGGACAGTCCCCTGAGGGTCAGAATGCCTCTTGTGGTTAAACATCCTTGACAGTGCAATCTATCAGAAACTAAAGCACCATAGCACTCTCCTACACATTAGCACTAAGGACAGGTTTGCATCCTCAGAAGACCCAACAGCATTATAGTAATTGGGGTTTCAATGCCTTTTCCCTTTGACAGGAATCATGGAAAGAAATGGCCTTAAAGGGAGATCAAACCCATCATAATTTGGGACAGGAAGGAGGGAGGCCTTATCCCATAAATATTCCACCTACCTCAAATAGTGATAATAAGTCTCTACAACCAAAACCCATTAGGCTATGGCTGGCCTTGGAGAAGCCCACTCAGTCTCTCTTTGGAACGTTTGTTTCCCTAAATTAACTCCTGTTCAAACTGTCTCTCTCCTTTGAGAAGACAGGGATTGAGAGGTGTCCCCACCTCCCACCCCACCCCACCTCCACCCCCTACCCTGGCAACACTAAAAGAACCCTGAGTGCTGACCAGATGACACCCTGTCCTTCCTGCCAAGACTCTTCAGCAGCTCTCTGGGGATCAGCTGTGTCTCGCCTGGCCCAGTCCATTTTCTCACTCAAGACCTAGCATGCAGAGCTGGGTGAGTTCTGAAGGCTCTTTGGCCAAAAAAATGCCTGGCTTTTACCCATCAAACGTGTCTAGTGTCTGGCTATGCTAATATCCAGGCATTTTATGAACATTTGACGCGTCTGATCAGCCTCAAGAAGTCCTGGAAGAACGTCTAGCTGTGTGGCGATGCCCTTACTCTCCACAGCTCGACAATGCACACCCTGGGCTCATCTGGAACTCGAGCCAGGGAGAGGTCTTGCTAGGTCCTCCAGCCTGGGTTCCAAGGGCAATGTGGGTTATGTACCCACAAACCAGAAGTCTGGGTCCTTGGCAGGTGCTCTGAAGCAAGCCTGCTGTTGGAGCTTCCCACTACCTGGAAACTGTTGGTTTCCCTCCCTGGACAAAAAATACCAGAAGATCCTAACTGTAGTCCTAGTTGGCCATCTCCCTGATCACAGTGGTAGCCTTTATGAGATCCATTCATGAACTTCTTATAAGCCATCCCATGAAGATGCAAAAGCTCCCACGTGTAATAAACACTTTAGTCAAGCACACATCCCACCCCCAACTCCCACCACCTAATCACCCACATTTTCTCCTCGGCAGAGTTCTGCTTCATGGCCCTTGGCCTTCCCGAGTTTGGAAAATTCCATCCAGCTCCACACAG
Source organism: Mus minutoides (assembly GCA_902729485.2). NCBI lineage: Eukaryota > Metazoa > Chordata > Mammalia > Rodentia > Muridae > Mus > Mus minutoides. The sequence continues at coordinate 1,641,673 of LR749498.1, read as the reverse complement.
GTCCTTGAGCCCTCCTGGCACAGACTTGGTTTAGTAAAATAAAGTGATTGACTCAGGGACACTGTGTAACTATTTCCGTACTAACTGACCTACTAGCAAGAAAGAAACATTGGCCACACTATAATTCCATGTGGAGTCATTAAGTAGAGAAGACAGCCTAGAGCCCACCCCCCCAGGGGATAGACTCAAGCCTAATGGAATTTTCCCAGTCCTTGGGGTATCAACAGGACCTGAGGGGACCAGCTTGGCTCTGAGAGAACCAAAACAACCTCAGAGCCCTGAGGAGAGGAGCTCGCACAGAGAGGATCTTTTACACCAGAAGCAGCACAGCCCGGAGAGCCTCAGCCCAGGCCCAGAAGGGGTCAGAGGAGTCCAGAGGAGAACCATGTAGCCCTAAGGGTGCCAGTCCAGTCCTGTGGGCTGGGAGGGAACTCTGCTCTCTGTGAGCTCTTAGCCCCACTCTGTAGTTTGATTACTCTTTCTCTCGGGCCTGCCAGCCTTCTTGGGAACACAGTTCTGCCCCGCTTCATATTGCTTGTAAAGCTTCCCCGTGACCGGTTCCCAGTGACATCCATCTGCCCCGGGGTTAGTGTTTATCTCAACTCTGCGAGAGCATAGAACACCAGATGACTTAGGAGAGCTAATAGCTTAAGTGTAGCCTCTCATTTGGAGCCCTTGCTGGCCAGGTCTTGAAGCAAGCCTTGAAGGAGGTTGTATGAATGTTCCCCTGGAGCCCAGTTACCAAGCTGGCCTCCATTCCTGATCATGTTGTAATGGACGGAGCCCTCAGCTCAGCCCACACTCTTTCCTGGCCCGTGCAATGTCTCAGAAGAGCCATGTTTCTCACTGTAAAAATGGGTGGTCCATCTCGTTAACCTAGCTGAACATCAGGTATTGGCTAGCTGTAAGGGAGTGTGGGGCCGATTGGCTTCGAGAGTGAAGAACCCTGACTGCCTAAACCTCTCCTAAGCCCTAAAAGCTTCGAGATGCTGGCTTCTCCCCTGTTTGGACCCAGCTCAGTACTGGGATTTGGAAAAAAAATAATTATTATAATAGCATCAAACAGAAAGCTGAACAGTTTACATGCAAAGAGGTGGTTTAGTGAGAGGCCTAATGAGGCAAGACTTGCATGTCATTTATCTAAGAGTTGCACAGAGCCTTTAAGTAGTAGCTCTTACCCTCTCTGTGGAAATAAAGGGAGAAGGGGGTCCTCCCTGGGCTCACAGCTCAGCCCTCCGCTCTCCCCTTGTGCCCCTGGAGCCTTCCTGCTTGCTCCTTGCACCTCCTAACCTGGGGGATGATACTATCTCATCCGCTCCACAGCATGGTCATGCCTGCCCCACTCCCAGCTCTGCCCCACCCCGTCCCAGATCATGCCCTCAGTCTGAAGCTCTGCTCTTAAACAAGCAGCCCCATCTCTCAAGCTTCACTCTCCTGCCCAGTCCTTCTTCCAGAGAAGCCAAGCATCCCTCTAGATCTGCCTGTCCACATGCTTCATGAGCCCTCGGAACCCCAGCACTGCTGTGCCTAGCAGAAGCCACGGGTGTGCACTCCTGTTCTGTTATCTAAGCCTGCTTATATAAAGCAACTCATTTCCCTGCGATGTACCTTCCTTTTGTCTTGAGTTAATTCTGAGTTTTTAAACCTTACCACTAAATTTATCCTCAGGCAGAAGAATGGAGAGTTGGCCCCGCCCATGGCTGACTTGCTTATCTTCCTGCTTCCTTCCTTCCCTCATGCCTACCCTCTGGAAGGTGTGAAATAAGTAGAACAAAGCAGGCACATGCTCCTGTTGGTGACCAGTACTCCACAGTAAAATCGAATGCGACAGCAGCTGGCAATGGTGCATGCAGCCAGCCACGGGGCTGTGCACTGTATGCCCCCTCCACTGTGAGGCTGTAGAGGCGGCAGTCTGCCTGGACCTCTCGGCCTGAACCCGTGAAACCAGTGTGGCTCCTGACAAGAGCTCTTGTCACCTGTGTGGCAAAAGGAGAAGAGTAAGACTGGCTCTGGCATGAAAACGTGATGGGCCAACCAGAGCAAGCTGGTCACCTTTGAAGGGATTTAAGTGCAGGAGGAGGAGGAGGACCAAAGGAAAGAAGGAACGGAGGGAGGGAGGGAGGGAGGGAGGGAGGGAGGGAGGGAGGAGGAAACTGGGCTGTCTCCTAACATTAACTATAACCTAAGCAAACACATTGATTGCCTGTCATCCCAAAATGGAAACAGCATTAGTCTTGCAGGCTGTCACACAGCTCCAAGGAGAACACAGGGAAGTTCTGAGCATCTTCTTACTGGATGGTTCTCTAATCTCCACTCTTGCTCTTCTCTCCTACTTCTCATTTCGGGTTTTATACAAAATTAACATACTTATAAGTCAGATTGCAAAAGGCTTTTTAGAGCCAAGAAATACAGTTGACATGCCCCATCTCCCGACGTCCTTTATGCCAGTGTCCTTTCCTGTAGTCTTCAGCTTGGAACATGCAGCCCACAACTCAGCTCTGCCCGGCAGGCCTCCTGCCTGCCTTCAGGACTTGATTTCAGTGCCTGTGGGCCGTCCCTGAGTTAGATTCTGATTATGTCCCCATGTGCTGGTTCTCAGCTGAGGGCCATGTCTTGGGAGGCTCTAGGGCCCTTGGACAGCGGGTCCTAGCTCTCAGAAGTGGGTGGCTAGGGATGGATCCTTGGGACTAAGTACTTCGTCCTTGGCACTGCCTTCCCAGCTCTGCTTCCTGTCTACCGATGATGTAAACATCTGTCCTCTGCTACCATGAAATTCAGCCCAAACATGTGGAGCCAAACGATGATGAACTGAACCCCCTGAACTGTGAGCCAAGAGAAAGCTTTGCTCCCTTAACTTGTTTGTTGAATAATTTGGTCGTGGTAATGGAGGAAAACACCCAGCACAACTGCCTCGACCCCTTCCCCTGGAGGATGGCCCCGGGCTGGACTCAGGTTTGGTGTCAGGATTAGTGGGAGTGGTATAAACTAAAGAGCTTCACCAAATGGAAGCCATTACTGCTAAAGCGCCCAATCCATATGTCAGCCTACTCTTAACCAACGGCATAGCCTTTAGCCGGGAACTTCGTCCCTGGTCTGTCTACCTGTAAAATAAAGAAGCAAAAGATTTCCAGTTCCTTCCAGCTCTAGTGTCCTGAGACTCCCGACGAAAACTGTGCACCCATTAAGCAATTCAAAAGGAATGAGGTCTGGCGACCAGGAGGCTAGCAGACAGCCGGAGAAGGACGAGCTCTTGGGCAGGGGCAGGCTGCTCCCCAGCCTGGGACTCTGCTCCGCCGGAGAATTGAGGCTGATGGAACACAGCAGCGATTTATGAGAGCTCATGGGTAGGAAGCTGAGGAGGCTATACATTAGTCATGTCTGAGATTCCTTCTCAATGATACTGTGGGGCCCAGGAGCCAGCTCGGCCACTGCCCAGATGAAAGACCTATTGATCCAGAAAAAGCAAGTGAGCCAGCATTGCTTTATTTTAATAGCAAAATAAAAATGTGACCTTTTTTCCAGGGAGGAAACCTACCAAAAGAAAAAAAAAAAAACTATTAGAGACCAAGTTCTGGATCAAGTCAGGCTGGTGGGACAAGATAACAAAACTACATGATAAGGATGACTTCTGACTTAAGAATGGGCACACACCACCCCTCAAGACTCAACCTAAGACCCAGGAGGAAAAGTCCTCTTCCTGCTCCCTTCCCCTCCTCCTCAGCACCCACGTGCTTGTTCAGAATTGGGGAGGGAATCAGAAGCTCACCAGTGATCCTAGGACATCTGTCTCTAGGTGCTTAGAAGAGGGTCAGCAACCAGCCACAACCAACTGGTCTCTTGCCCTCGGGTTCCATCTTGTGGGAGAGACAAATACCTACTGCAGAATGAAAAGGCATAATGGGATGCCAACTAGATGCTAATTAGATCCCTGGTTCTCACTCTTGAGTACAGATGAAGCTCCTTGGAGTTTGTTTGTTTTCCTTCATGGGCCCCACACTCATGGAAGTCACTCTCAGCTGCTTTGAGGCGGGGCCTAGATCTTCAACTCTCCAGAGGTCCAGGATGTTGTTCCGGGATGCTGGTCTGGTCTGGTCACCAGGCGCCCAAGCAGCAGGGCTGCAGAGCAGAGCTCCTGGCCTTTAGTCGCCTCTCAGAACAACCTGCAAAGGCTGTTGAAGGCTGGACCAAATGATAGTAATTGGCAACCTGCTTAGAATCTGCATTTCCTGCACTTTTCTCCTTCCCCTCCTCCCTTCATCCTCATCATCCTCAGAGGCCCACAAATGCTAAACACAGACTCCATCACTAGGCTCCACCTCCAGCTCCAAGAGTCTACTTGTCTTTTTATTAATTAACTACCCAAACATTGTCCCTCCCTCTCGGTCCCCCTCCCCTTTCCTTCTGAGAGGATGGGGCCCCACACTGGGTATCTGTCACAGATGATCTGGATCCGTTTGTCTGCATGGGTCGAGTTCTCTGAAGCAAGTGGGACAGGGATTCGGTGAAATGACAAACAGAGACCACACACGAGGGGGTGTGTAGAATCTGAGTGTAATTGTGAGATCGAGCATTAAACTTTTATACAGTGGGGAAGAAACCAGGCGAGGTACATCCATCAAGTTACAATGACACAAAACAAAGGAATGACTTCAAAAGGACTTACAGGAACCAGGCAATATTTACGGTGAAGATAAAAAAGCTCTGCCTAGGGTCAGCTAAGGATTTCACACCCTAGTCACAATTTGTGCCTTTCCTTTGAGCCTTGTGAGAACTAGCATCAGGGGGTTCCGCACTAGTGGGCCTTCTCATAAATAATGTACTACCATAACACACACACACACACACACACACACACACACATTTACTAGATCCAGGTAGATTCTAAAGAAGGAGTTTACCAGCTTGTTTTTAATCTGTGAAGTAATCTGTTTCCTACCTGGCTATAATGAGGATTCCTTTCTCAGCGGGAAATCTATCTATTCCCTAAAGCTATTGTCCCTAGCAAACATTCTGCAGACAGATTCTGAGCTGCTTTGGCTTCTTCCTATGTAATGCTAAATAGTTTCCCTGTCTCTAGATAGTTTTCTGAATTCTCACAGAAAATCAAGAATTCTCTAGGACCGTTGGAACGCTGGAAGTCTTAGCTTATGTTAGGATTCATTCTATGCTTATAATAAAAATTCCTATTAAATGAATACGTGGATCCATACGCCAGACTAAATGTAGGGATAAACTGGTTGTGAGAATGTCTATCCAGGAGAATGAGTTCCTTTTGAAACTCTTGTGTCTTATGAGCGCTTGTAGGTTTTTGGACCTGTCAAGCTCTGTACTGGGATGTTCGTAACAGGTATCACCACACCCTGGGTATCCCCCACCCTGGTGCATCAAGACTCTGCAGGCTTAGGCACACCCCCTCCCACATTTCTAGCAAGGCCCAGGCCACTCTGGATGGACACATTCAGTAGCTGAAGTACTGTAGTTAAACCATTAGTGCTGTGGGAACTGAAAAATGAAGAGGGAGCTGATGGCAAAAAGCTTAATGATAGTGGCCGGGCTGATTCTTGAAGGATAAGCAAGATTGGAGTATAAGAGAAAGAGGGTATTCTTTGAAGGGAACACTGAGAAAAGCAGGAAGTGGAGGAAGAGAAGACAGGGAGCAGAGAAGTGGCCACTGGTAACTGACACATGCTGGAGAGACAGACGGAAGTTGGGGCACCACATGCAGGCACTTCTCAGTTCGAGGCTGGTCCAGTTCCAAGGAGTCTACTGGCAGCTGGTCTTTGTGATGGAAATAATTATTGTTCTGTGATCCCCAAACTGGCAGCTCCCAATCCTGCCTGTCAGCCAACTTGGATATTTTTTCACCTGGCTTGCTAGTAATGGTTTGTTTCTGGCAGTCTGAAGTGACTCCCACTTTTCCAACATCAAGTTAAAGGGGCCTCAGCTCTCCAAGAGCGGAGGGTCTCGAAACCACACAAGGTGGTTCTGAGTTTCCCAGCAAGCAGCCAGAGAACACTCGCATGTTTTGTACAATGCTGAGTCATAGGGCCAGAGAACACTCGCATGTTTTGTACAATGCTGAGTCATAGGGCCAGAGAACACTCGCATGTTTTGTACAATGCTTGATCATAGGTTCCTCAGTCAAGGTCATGATCAAAGAAAGAGACATGGCCTCTTTCTCTCCTCAGCTATCTTGGAAGTATTTTGTTTACAAGATTGCGCCAACAAAAGGCACACCTTTTCTTCAACAAAGCTACATCTGTGGGTACAAGAACACAAAAGTGCACTGTGCCAAATCCTTGTCCCTTGAAAACTGAACTCATACTTACTGTATGCAGTCATATATTCCCAACATTTGCCAGAGCAAAGTACCAGTAACTTGTATACTCTCAAAATTTGGAGATTAGAAGTACAAAGTCAAAGAGAAGGCAGGGCCCTGATTCTTCCACAGCCTCCAGGAAAGGATTCTCCTTGCCTCTTTCAGTTATGGCAGACCCAGACATCCCTTAGCTTGTAGGACATAACTCACACAAGTCTCACAAGTGTCCTTTCTTGTGTCTGTGTCCAAATGCCCTTCTTATTCTAAAGACTCTGGTCATAAGGGGTGGTGTTACATGAAAGCATCAGTCATTGGCTGCATGAACAGACTGTGAAAGCTGGCTCTTTAATCCACTCCACACAGTTGAGACCCACGGCAGTTCTAGGTGCTATGGATGTAGCCGTTAACAAAAAAGACACAGGTCACAGCTCACATAATTCACCTGCCAGTGAAGAACAGACCTAAAAATAAAACATGGTATGTGGCAATAGAATACAAACACATGTAAGAGTTGATGAGTTTGTGAATCTTAAGCAGGTGGTCAGAGAAAGGACAAGACAAAGCTAGGGACCAGCGGGTCTCTGGAGGAACAGTGAAAGCAAGGCGCTGCAGCTCTGGCCTCTGTGAGATCTGCTTCTTGTCCAGTGATTAAACCATCACATGAAGAAGACCCCACTCTGCAGCTGTGAGGCCACAGCTTGGAGTGCTGGCAAAGCAGGCCGCTTGTACCACACAGGCAGGGGATGAATTTTGGCATGCAGCGGTAGCAGCTGACATGAAAACTGCTGGGACCTGGGTCTATGAAGGTTAGCAGGGTGGGAGTCAGATCTGAAGACCCACAGCAGTATTCCGTCAGCCGTGGAGCAGGACTCAGACCTCAGTGTGGGCTTCATCAACACCACAATCCACCCAAGAGTTTTTCCACCAAGTGGAGACGTGCTGAGGAAAATCAGCACAGAAGCATTGCAAACCAGCCAAAAGTGCCAAAAAGAATAGCCGCTAGGATACTGACAGATCCAAAAATTATGCTTGTTTTTGAGAGAAGGACTTGTGTAGTCCAGGCTAGCCTTGAACTCACTATGTAGCCAAAGATGATCTTACACTCCCAATCCATCTCCTCAGTGCTGGGGTCACAGACATGCATCAGCCTACCAGAACTAAAGACATTTTCAGAAGATGCATCCAGCAGGAATACAGGTTCTTAGAAGCCTTGGTTTCTAGTTGCACTGATTAAAAGTTGTCTCAAGAAGGGCATGTGTGAATGACATCTTAGTTTTCATATACAACTCCTGCAGTGTCCAATTATTATTTTCTTGAACTGACTTCATAACAAAATAGTAGCAATCATCTAAAGGTGGTTTGTGTTCATCAGTGTCTGTGGTTCTCAACCTTCCTAATGCTCTGACCTTTTAATTCAGTTCCTCATATTGCAGTAACCCCAAACAATAAAATTACTTTCGTTGCTACTTCCTAACTGTAATTTTGCTACTGTTATGAATCATAATGTAAATATCTGATATGCAATGACCCTGTGCATTGGACCACCAAAGGGGTCACAGCCCACAGGTTTACAGGCTACTCTGTGTAAACATGACCATGATACTAAAATAATCCAAACTGGAATGATGTGTATGACATAATTCTTGGATTGTAGACGTGTGGCAGAGACCATGTATCTGTACAAAGGAAATGATCTTGAAAGACAGGAACTAAATGGTAGCTACTGTGACGAGTGGAAACCATGGGGGAGCCTTTGCATGTTGCAGATACTCCCCTGCAGTTGAGGTTACTTTTCTATGTGTCTTAGGTGAAGGGTTGCCCTGTGCACTGCTTCAGCCAGGACAAGAAAAATCTCTGCACACGACAGGAGGAAAGGAGACACTTTGGGTCCTTCTTCACCCTCGTTCCTGCTAGAAATAACAGGACTGCCTCATGAGAAGTTCTAGCTAAGATGCTAACCTTTGAATAGCACTGTCAAACATTAGAAATCTTTCAAGTTAATATGACTGTTATAGTTCCAAGTGAAATCCTGGCATCTAGGAAAGAACCCTGAGGTGCTGAGAGGAGGGACAGAACTGAGGATTTGCAGGCCATGTAGGAAGAACTCTGGGGTACAACTCAGGCTGCCCGCATGCATGCAAAACTGGCTGGTCCTCTGGAGGGCAATAAAACCAGAACCTTTGGGGTTATCTTGCCTACCAGACGACTCATTTGCATGTCCTCTGAACAAAACCAGACAAGTTCATGTGACCTCAGCCTGAGTCAGAAGCAACAGAATGCAATGGTCCTTGGGTGGGTCTCTCAGACTGGGCTGCCTACGGTGCTGAGATAGCACACGCTCGCCTGCTTCATTCTAAGTGTTGGATGCTTTTTCTTAACATAAGATACAAATTTACATATTGGCAGCTGTAGCTTTCAAGTTTCCAAGTGGAGTTTGCTCTTAATATTAATCTGCTTTTCACCATCTCCTGTGTCTGTTTTCAATCAGGGGTAAAAGCGGCCCACGAGCAAGTCTAGCATTGCAATAATGCTCTGTTATAAAAAGCAAAACTACATGTTTTGTGGACACTCACCTTGATAGGCACTGAACATTTATAAGCAATGTTTTTTTTTTTAATTGGGACCAAAAATATTTACATATCTACTTTGAGTTGATGCCAGTTCAGGAACAAAAACTGATTGATACTAACTGTGGTTCCAGATGTCTGTATGGGCTTGGGAAGTTCCTGACTGGCCTAGGCTTTCTTTTCTGTGAAAATAAGCAGGTGCCATCCCCCAGCCGTATGCTAGCACACGCGTCACTAACACAGGACACAGGGCACATCTGCTCTCTTAGCCTACTGTCTTCTGCATACGCCCAGGCCCTATCCTGTGGTCCTTCTCTTAGAAGTCTCCATCATTTGTCTTTTGCCCTTCATTCTGGGTTTTAACTCTCCTATCATTTTTAAAAGCATGAGCTGTTTTTTCATCTTACTAAGGAAAATCTTACATAGAAAAAATAAATAAAGGAATAACTGCATGTACCCCCCCTTTAGTCTTTATGGTGGGGAGAGTCTTCTGCGGTCCCCTAACACTGGCTGAGAAATGTAGCAAACCTCTCTCCTCTCTTTGCTCTACTGCTATTTCAAACTGGAATGCCAGTTCCCTGATTAATTGGCACATTTGTTTTCTTTTGTTTTGTTCTGTTCTGTTTGTTTGTTTGTGTTTTTTCGAGACAGGGTTTCTCTGTGTGGCCCTGACTGTCCTAGAACTCACTCTGTAGACCAGGCTGGCCTCGAACTCAGAAATCCGCCTGCCTCTGCCTCCCGAGTGAGTGCTGGGATTAAAGGCATGCGCCACCACACACGGCTTAATTGGCACATTTTTTAAGGACTATAGAAAACGCTAAAATCTAAACTTATATAGATGTTAAGATTGTACAAGGTCCACACAGTAGCAGTGTAAAGTGCTGTTCACTGGGTTTGCACATCACATACCTCAATGATTTAATTTTATTATTTTATGCATGCAGGTGTCTGGTCTCTACATGTATAAAGTGTCAGAGGAGGCCAGAAGATGGCACTGGATCCCCTAGAACTGGAGTTACAGATGATTATGAATCACCATGTGGATGCTAGGTATTAAACCAGGGTCCTCTGGAAAAGTAGCCAGTGCTCTTAATGTGAAAGATATCTCTCCAGCACCAACAATTAGTTTTTCAAAACAATCAACTTCCCAAGTTCTAACATTAGTGTTCTTCTAACATTAGTGTTCCAGGCAAATATAACCCATTTCCTCAACACAAATTTTTAGCCAAAGACTGTTATAAAGGCTTAAACCATGTGGTGCATTTAGAGATCAAGGAGAGGCAGCACCTTTGATCTGTCATATGTATGTGCTGTTTTTGAAGCACACACATAACCATGAAACATGCCTCTCCCCACCCCAAAACAGCTTTTTAAAAAATAGTGCAGAAATTCTGAATATAATCAAAGCCATCTAATTATATACTTTGAATGGACTGTTTAAATATATAAATTACATATCAATATAACTGTTTAATAATGCTTTCAGAAAATGTAAACATTGATTCTAGGTGTTTATATGCAAACTGATTGTTTACATTGTTATAAACACTTGTTTCCAGTGATTTATTTTTCTATTTGTAAAAGTAGGTGAACTGAATGTACTGATGTACAGCTTTGGAAGCTCTGAGTTCTACAAAGTGAATTCCAGGATAGCCAGGGCTACGGAGGAGGGGAGGGGGGAGGAGGAGGAGAAAAGAAAAGAAGAAAGGTGTAGAGGTGTAGATACAGAAGGATAAATTAAAAGTAACAGAAACTTTTTTTCCTTGATAACAGCTTTCACTTAGAAGCATTTTGGTTGACAAACTTAAAGTCCTTAAGAAACTTCAAGTTCAATTCTTTTTTTTTTTCCAACTTTTATTAGATATTTTCTTCATTTACATTTCAAATGTTATCCAGAAAGTTCCCTATACCCTCCCCGCTCCAGGCCCTGCTCCCCTACCCACCCACTCCCACATCGTGGCCCTGGCTTTCCCCTGAACTAGGGCATATAAAGTCTGCATGACCAAGGGGCCTCTCTTCCCAATGATGGCCAACTAGGCCATCCTCTTCTATATAGGCAGCTAGAGACATGAGCTCAGGGGGTACTAGATAGTTCATGTTATTCTTCCACCTATAGGGTTGAAGACCCCTTCAGCTCCTTGGGTACTTTCTCTACAAGTTCAATTCTTAAGGAGGCTAGACTCAGCAGATACTCTGAATCCTAGAGCAGTATAAATAGTGAACTGGTCCCTCCCCCACCAATGGCAGGGATAAAATGTATCATGCCCACTGAGAGTTACAACCTTCCAAAATGGTATACTGCTCACCAGAGTAGGATAGGGATGCCAGAAAATGGCGGAGAACCAAGAAATGACACAGAAAGAGAGAAATCAGATTATGACTAAGAGCTGACAGGAAATCTAGCTTGCTTGTTCACTGTAGTTTGCTGTTGTCAAGTCAGTCCATGGACATCTTTCAGTTCCAGACTTGGGGAGGAAAACATGTTTCTCAAGCAGTATTAAGAATAATCTTCCAAACTCGAAAGTAATTTAAATCCACTTATTCCATTTCACTATCCTTTGTGAAACGATTTGTATAATGGACTGTAAGTCCTTTCTGCTTTGTTTTTTTGGTTTTTTGGTTTTTTGGTTTTTTGGTGTTTTTTTGCAGAGGGGGAATGCTGGATAACAGAGTTTGGGCACTTTTCTAGCAGCATCTAGATGTGGGGAACAGGAATAATCAAATACAAATTTAAATATCCAAGGTATCACTCAGCCAATGAGCAATGGGCCTCGGATGTGCAAAGCCTAATTTTGGAGAAGATAAAATTTGGTACTATTTAGCTATAGCCAGTAAAAGACAAAGGCAACTTGAAGTGGAGGTTAATCTGAAGCATCAGAGATTTTGTTTTTCTGAGAAAATAAGAAACTTTTGAGTAATAAAATTGAGCAAAGCAAATGAAAACTTTTTAACAAGTTTTCTTTTTCATACTACATCTGATTCCAGGCACAAGTAAAATAGAGAGACTGTGAGCCAAGAGAAAATAAAACTGTATCACTTGATTCTCTGGGTGGAATGGTGTTTAGCTCTCCCAAGGTCAGGACAGCTTGCTTCTTTTTACAAAAGGTTGTATAAAAAGAGACCTTTCTGTTTCCATGCAACATTATAAATTCTTTTAATGTTCTTCCCAACAGAGATAAATCATATTGGAAAATGTGAGTGATTATAAAAATAGAGCAACTTTTCATTTCTGGCACCAAACTTAATTTCCTATTCATTCACCTGCAGCACAAATTCTTCATGAATTTTTGCCAGATATTATTTACAAATTACAAACAGGGCAATTCCTTTCTCTGCTTCATGAGATCACTTTAAAAGAGAGAGAGAGAGACTGGCAGACAGACAGACAGACAGACAGATGGAAAAGAAAGAAAGGAAGGAAAGGGAGGGGAGGAAAAGGAGGGGAGGGAAGGGAGGGAGGGAGGGAGGGAAGGAAGGAGGGAGGGAGAAGTTAGTTAGTTAAGGGTGATGGCGGAAGCCACTGAAGCCACAAAGTTCTGTTGGGTTTTGGATGCCAGGCAAATGCCTTTTGTCTCTCTCTCCAGTGGGGGCAATTTCTACCCAGAACAGCGTTCCCACAGCAGCAATAAACCAGTTTAGGAGACCTAAAGATGAGGGTCTGTATCTTAGAATGCCAAACCACGACAATAAAAACTTAAAACTGTAGAGGGGATGCACTGGCTTTGACTTGCTTCTCCGGAGTCCTTCCCAGCACAGAAGAGCCCTGTTGTCCGCTGGCAGAACTCAAAACAGAATTACTAAGCTTTACGTTAGCGCGCTTGTAAGTCTGTTACCTCCTGTTACCTCCCTCTCTACGCTGCGTCAATTCATAAAGACTTTGATAAAGTATTTGATAAAGACTTCATAAAGTATTTGAGAAATACTGATGGTGTCAATCATTATAGTTATCATCTAGAGACAGAAATAATATTCAATACTTAAATCTTAGCCTATCTCTTTAATGAGTTTTAGAAAAAAAAAGATCAAATGTAGGATGAATTCTTTCCAACTGCTCTCCCATAGGATGGGTGCTTATGTTTAAGCCCAAGGGTCCTGTCTCTCAGCCCATTACCGTATGTAAAGTAAGCAAGTTCTCTATGTACTGTGCAGAGAAAATGAGCAGGAGATGTCCCCAGAAGGAAAGAATCCTGAGACATGAGAACATGGTGCAGTTATCTGAAGTCACAGGGGGAATGTAGACACTGGCTGGCTACGGAGCATGTTGTAGTATTGTTTTTATTAGGTGTCACACAGTGCGTGGCTGTGGACGAGAGTATCTTTAGGAAGATGCAGGCAGAACTGGGTGAGGGGTGAAGCTTGTCACATCAGTGTGTCATTCTCAAGCGGGTCAGCAAAAAAAGCTTCATCCGGTTTTTGTTTTATCTTTGTTGGGCTTTGTTTAAGAGTCTCTATAGTCTAGGCTTAGAGCACTCACAGCAATCCTCCTGCCTTAGACTTTAGAGTGGAAAGTTTTTGTTTTAAGTATTCAGAAAAAACAAATGTGATATTTTAAGTAGGTGAAGAGTTTATGACTTGACTGTATTTACCAACAACTTTCCTATAGGTGGAAAAAAATACAAAGTTGGGAATAGAAATATGTGGTAAAAATAAAACCTTTACTAAAAATAATACATATTGATTTAAATATTTTGCTGTAATAAGCATACATTTATACACTAGTATCATTTATTTACTCTATTAAGAGATCTATCAAACATGATCTTTCTTAAAATTAATAAGCACATTATTTTACTTTCACTTCTAAAATTCAGTCTCTTACATATAATCAAAATAGTTCCATGCCTATCTTAGAGCCAATCTAATGCAGATTTGAGTTAAAATCTCAATAAGCTAAAGGTTTCAGTAACTTTTCTCGGCATTTCGTCTTTGCTTTTCTTCTTTGTCTAAAATGGTCTGTTTTAAGCTCAAAGCAGCATCTTGAAATCCAGGATTGAGGTCTAGTGCCTTCTTGAAATCTTCCAAAGCTTCGTCAAAATACCCTGTAGCAGAGAATCCCATAAATAGAAGAAAACAGAAGAAGTGGAGGATTTCTGTACCTGCACAGTGAAGTCTGAGTATACATACTTTCATTTATGAGCTCCCCAAAGGGAAGCTGCCTCTGTCGGCAATCTAAGAAGGCTATCACAATAACATGTGCCCTTATGGAATAAGTGGGTCTAATTCGGGGATGGAGACAGGAGTGCAGAAGCAGTAGCTCCCGTCTAACACACATGAGGCCCTGCATTCAATCTCTGACAATATAAAAAATAAAACACATAAAATTAGTGATGGTTTTTTATCAGGTTTTATAGGCAGGCAACATATAAATCATCACAAAAGTTCAACAAAATGATATCACTTCTTTTACATAGTTGCAGTAAAACTGAGAAGTGGGTTTTTCTTTTTTATTTTAAATGAGAAACAGTATCCACAGCCCTTTAATCCAAGCTTCTAAAAGCTTCACTCCAGACTGTCTCCTGCGTTTTCAACTGGAAAGTGTCACTGGCGCCCATCAGTAGTACCCTCGTTTGGAGGCTCGGATCGCTCCTCCTGCGTCTGTTCCCATTCTCACTGCTGTGATCTGTAGGGCCTAGCAAATGCCTAAAAACATTCATGAACGCTTCCCTGTTCCTTAGCTCTAGACCTAAATTTCACATAATTGTCAAACTTGATTCCCTCACCACAGCTGATCACGCTGAAGCGACAGAAGACAGCCCACGAGAAGAGCAAAGACTAAAGTGAAAAACCACCTTACCCAGCCTGTAGCGGATCAAGCCTCTATTATAATAAGGAACTTCAAAGCTGGGCAGGATCTCTATGGCAGATGTGTAGTCGTCCATGGCTTCATAAAAATCAACGCTGAAGTACTTGATTTGCCCCCTGTTGTTATATGCGGTGGCCAAATCCTCAGGGCTACATTTGCTTTAAACAAAAAGTTCACATTACAATCACATTGTTAAACCCCACATCAAACTCCACAGCTACAACACGCTGTGTGGAGGCTGAAATGCCAAGCTGAGGAAACAGTGCGTGTGGAAACAGAAATCAAGTTCTGTGGAAGACCATCGGCGACTTTCGCAGGCTTCAACACAGCGTGGATTTTAAAGTACATGGAATGTTATTAGAGTCTTCAACGCCCTTGCTCTCTGCTGACATGCTCTGCTGGATACTAAAATGATTGCTGACTATTTTCAGGACACAGTCTTGGGGAAGAAATGCATGCTTAGCAAGGAGTGCCCGCCCAGGTACCAGTGCGCTACAGAAATGTCACAGACACTTACTAATTTACTCTAAATGTAGGTGGTCTTCAAACAATGAGATCTGAAGTGATTTTCCACCCATAAAGAAACACTGGTTAAGCAGCAGTTGGCATAGGTGTAATGGTCCAGTGAGAGGCCTGACACCCAGCATCAGGTCAAAGCCTCCTCTCTCACTGCCTATGACAACTTATCTTCACTGCTCTGAGCCAGAGGGGTTACCATCTTCCTTCTTCCTTCCCTTTTTCCCCAAAGTCAAACTGAGGAACTACATGCTCCACCTCTCTCTTTTGCTATACCCCACAGTATAAAGCATAACCTTCAGGAAATATTGTTAATGGCAGTAACTTATTTTTTTTTAAATGTATTATTGAATGTGTGTGAGCACAGATGCCACCGCGGGTATAAGAGTTCAGTTAAAACTCTGTGACATCACCATTCCATGCGCTCCAGAAATGGAACTTAGTTGCAGGTTGGCATAGCAAGTACCTGTGACTGAGGAGCCGCACCCCTGACCCGTCACTGGTTTTCTTGGCATATTAATCCTGAGGAGCCGCACCCCTGACCCGTCACTGGTTTTCTTGGCATATTAATCCTTGACAACCCAGAGAAGGACCATGACTACTGTAGCACATGGAGGTCCTTGCAGTTTATTGGGGGTGGGGGACATTATTTGA
Source organism: Mus minutoides (assembly GCA_902729485.2). Classification (NCBI taxonomy): domain Eukaryota; kingdom Metazoa; phylum Chordata; class Mammalia; order Rodentia; family Muridae; genus Mus; species Mus minutoides. The sequence goes on along the minus strand of LR749498.1, from coordinate 1,625,814 downwards.
TTATTTCAGTTTTTTGAGACAGGGTCTCACTCTGTAACGTTGGCTGGCCTGGAACTCACTGTGTAGAGCAGGCTGGCCTCTACCTCCCCAGTGCTGGGCCCAAAGCATCTAGCACCCCACACACGGCCCTGCAGTTTAGACTTCATAACACTGGGGAGGAAGTGTTGTAACTTAGAAATTTTGTTTTGTCAGCTCTGAGAAAGATGGACAAAGGACACCTCTGAAGGCCACTAACTCAGTGTTAAAGGCTCACGAACAGGAGGCTATAGCAAGTATTAGGACATCAGCTGAGCTGCTATCCCAGACTGAAGGAAACACACTCCAGGACTTCAGCAAAACTTTCATTATTCATTCCCTCAGGTTTCAAAGCTTTGTTATAAAGTGTTATCCTTGGATAATCTTATATTGTTAGATTTCACTAAGACAAATTCTAAAATATTACTTTCCATGAAGGTAACATTTTGCTTGCAATCTTAAAGACACAGGCAAGGGCTACAGAGACGGCTCAACAGTTAAGAGCACTTGCTGCTCTTCCAAAGGCCCAGGTTCGATACCCAGCATCCATGCTGTGGTTCACAAACGTGTAACTCCAGTTCCAGGGAGATTAATGCCCTCTCCTGGCCTCTGTGGGCACTGTATGCATCTGGTCACAGATAGATGTGTACACAAACATTCATATGTATTTAGAAGAAAGCTATAAAGAGAGAGAAAGAGACAGAGAGAGACTAATACCATTGATTTTCATTGTTAAAGTACTGATTTTTTAAACATGTATTTTTCTTTGAGTTTTTATTAATTGTATGTGTATAAGGTGCTGCCATGTGCATGGAGAAGTCAGGGAATGGCTCTCCAGAGTGGCTCTCTGCTTCCTTCAGCTTTACAAACATTCCAGGGACTGAGCTGAGGTCATCAGGCTTGTGTGGCAGGCATCTTTACTCATCGGGCCCCTAGAAAGCAGTCAGTACTATTCAGAATTATTCAGCGACCCAATATTTTAAAAAATAAAATGAAACTTCCAAAGCTATGTGTAAGGGGAAACGTGGAACGTTTTGAACTTCACGTTTTGAACTCTACCAGAGAAAGGTGCGAGGGACGCAGCGCTGCTGAGACTGCTACACGGGCTTGCAGCTGGCTGCAGGCTAGGGCAGAGATTCCCTTGCTGTGGTGGACACGTTCCTGGGCTGACATGAGCAAATGAGAAAGCAGCGGCACTTTCTGGGCTGACATGCGCAAATGAGAAAGCAGTGCCATCCACATACCTACCGCTAAGAGAGGCTAAAGGAGAGGAGAAAGGGCGTCTCCTGTGTTTGCTAGCCTTTTTATCAGGAGTGGTGGTAGAAATGAGAAAGAGATGGTAACATCACTCTACCATCTATGCGGAATTTTCTATTAGCATATGTCAGTGGAGTGCTCAGCCACACACGGGACGCCAATCAACACCCTTCTCCCACCCCCAAAGCTCAAGGAAATGAGAAGACCCTGGGGCTGGGGCAGAAACCGAGAGACAGTGTCTTCCGGGCATTGCAGGGGCACTGGCATTGCAGGGGCACTGAGCTCATAAAGTCACGGCTATTGTTGCCCGCAAAGGACCTGCAGGAGACCAAGTCAGTAAACACTCCATGGAGCTGGATGGGAGGGGGTGTCCTACCCTAGAGGAGCTAGGAACAGTTAAGGGCGTCTGAGGAAGGGAGGGAGGGCTAGCTTTCTTAAGGGTATGGCCCCTGTAGGTCAAACACTCTCCTGGATGGCCACACATCCGTAAATAACTGGGGCAGCACAAATGGGACTTGGTAACTTAAAAAAAGGAGGAGGGGGCAGGGAAGTGGGGGTAGAGGTGAGAGGAATTAAGGTGAGTAGTGGGGAGTGAGGATTATCAAAGACAAAAACACTGTATTAAAAAAAGAAATTTCTGTTAACTTTCATGGTAGTGTAGTAGTAAAATGAGAAAGCCGTTTTGCCTTCCTGGCTTAATTCCATCAAGTCTTACAGACAAACAAGGATGCAGTCTTCTGTATTAGATCTCATGCAAAGACAAGCTTGCAGTCTACTAGAAAGATCTTCCAGGACCAGCACTACACCCCGGTAGTCTCAGCACTTGGGAGGCAGAAGCAAGTGGGTCTCTGAAGTCACGAGCAGCCTGGTATGTAGAGGGTGTTTCATGACAGCTGGGGCTACACAAAAAAGGAAGGAAGGAAAGGAAAGGAAAGAGAGAGGGGGAAAAGAAAAAAAAATTCCCTGTCTCTCTGTGTTCACTCCACACATTACATAAGCACAACAAAGGAAAGCTTGAAGTAACTAATGCTACACGTGCAGGCATTCGCACAGAAGATGACGAGGCTGCGAGCATCACAAAGCGTAAAAGAGCTCACTCGATTACAGTGGAATTGTGAATCTGCAGAGCTGGATCAAGTCTCCAGGTTTAACGACCAATTCACAACCAATACAGAGACATTGGGACAAACAATACGGAGGGACTGGGAGTTAGATGCATCAAGAGAGGAGCTGGGACTAGATAATAAATATACTAAACTTCCAATATGGCCTGCTTCTTCCTGACCCGGCTGACCTGAAACAAAAACCCAGCAGCCTAAAAAGGCTTTTCTACTTTTTTTCCATCAATGGAGCCCCCCCGCCCCCCACCCATGGCTCTGCTGTGCTACTACACAAGTTCAAAGCTGACATGCTTACGACAAAGCTGAGGAGCCATCCCAGGCGCTCTGTGCTCAAACTGAGCAACCCTCAGTCCCTTAAACCCTCAGGGGAGTGGATCTGGGGGTCCCTGAAATCCTCGTCCGCTTCGCCGAGGGTTTTGTCTGTTTGCCCACTCAAGTTTTCTCACCCCTAGGGAACCTTTCCTCATGAGCGGACCCTATCTGTCATTAGCTGTAGTCGTGGCACCCGCCTCCTCCGCTGCTACCTGCCTGGCTTGAGAGTTTTACTGCCTTTTAATTCCTTAACTGGCAGAAAACGGAACGCAACCAAGACCCCTAAATGTCAAAGTTTTAGTAGAATTATCGGATTTTGGCTCGACATACAAGCCCGTTTTCTCAAGGCTTAAAGCGGAGTGGGAATAAAGAGGGGTCAGAGGTCACATCTTGCTAAGTTGCTCGAACTCAAACATCAAAGTAACAAAGAGCTGTCCTGGGCAGTAAACGTTTGCTCGCTGGCTGGCTGGTCTACAGAAAGGCCGCTGTGATGTGCTAGCGATGTCACAGGAGCAAGCCTTAACTTCCCCAGTGTGCTGCGACGTCGTGGTGAACACTAACGGGACAGCCGGGGGGCGGCGACCGTGCTTAGCCGAAGCCCGCGCTGAACCGGAACCTTCGCGTCCGGAACGCCTAGGACAGCGGCTTCCTGCCGCCTGGGCTTCTGGGCGTCCGCTCCCCGAAGGACGGAACTCGGAGGGGAGCTTTTCCGGGGAACCCAAGCAGGTCCCCGAGGTCCGCGCGTGGCTCGGGGCCACCCACGCGCCCAGCCCGCTCTCGCGATAGTTACCTCCCGTGATGCGCGCACTGGCCGATGAAAGCGGAGTACAGCTCCCCGGCCTCGGCAAACTCGCCCCTGGCGAAGCGAGCCTGCGCCGTGGCCAGGGCGGCCTGGCTCTCTCCGCCCTCTCGGCCCTGCTGCACGGCCATGACCGCCTCGCCCGGGTGGAAGCGGAACCGCAGCTACCGCTCACGGGACTTCATTGGCTAAAGGAAACGCGCCGCTAGAGAATGAGGACTTTTGTCCTGTTTGAGGACCCGTAGTATCGCGAGACAATTGGTAGCCCCTGGCAACGTTTGCGGGGAAATTAGAGAATTTAAATCTTTGGGATATGTGTATCCATATTTAGATTAGATTAGATTGGATTGGATTGGATTGGATTGGATTAGATTAGATTAGATTAGATTAGATTAGATTAGATTAGATTAGATTAGATTAGATTAGATTAGATTGGATTGGATCAGATCGATAGATGGATAGATAGAGAGGTAGGTAGACAGACAGACTCAGTAGATGTCAGTTTCTTTTGTTTTAGAGAGGGTCGTTTGTCTTTAAGGAAGCACATATACAGTGCCCATATACTGATTCTGGCTGAATTTAAAAGCTAAATATTTAAAATATTAAGTTCCAACAATAAAAAGCAGAACGTAATTATATAAGTAGAGCAGTTTCCAATGCATAAGAAATGAGTGCTATAATTTGAATGTCGCACACCAAGCTCATGAGTGGGAATTTTAATGCAACAGTGTACCATGTGGGGCCCAGTACATGTGGGCTCCACCCTCATTAACGGACCAGTGCCAGTCATTTAAAAGGCAGAGAGACTACAGCAAACGTGACTTTGTATGCTACGGTGACTCCCCCAGCCCCCAAAACTATAAACCGAATAAGTGACCCAGACTAATGTTACTACCATGACACACAGTAGGTGTTAGAAGGCATTTGCTAGAGTTGGCTATAAAAATAAAGGTCAGAGAAGAAAGATACTTGGAACATGATTATCATCTTTAACATAGAACTTCCTCCTGAAGGAACAAATATTAAGTCTATGGTGTGACAAACACAATTTTAAAGACTGGGATTAACACCAGGAGCAAACCTTTTACCCTCTGCACCTTGCAGCCTAGCAAGAAAACCAAGTCTTTTAAAGTCAGGTAATGGTTAGTATCATGGAGAAGGAGAAGAACATTTTATCCTGTAAAGGGTGGGTGGGGGACTAAAGAGAAACAGAACCTACCAAGGCTGAACCGTGAGGAACTGGAAAACCCTAACAAACCTCTTACTTACTAGTAAAGACGCTGGCTTGTTTTATGTATATGAGTGCTCTATCTGCATGTATGCCTGCATGACAGGAAAGGGCATCAGATGTCATTACAGATGGCTGTGAGCCACCATGTGGTAGCTGGGAATTGAACTCAGAACCTCTGGAAGATCAGCCAGTGCTCTCAAGCGATCTCTCTAGCCACAACACTGATTTAATGGCAAAGAAAAGCCCTAGATCTGAAGGCTGTACCAGTGACTACAAACATTTAAGGGAGAATCAACACCAGTCCTTAAACTCTTTCTGAAAATTAATCGCAAAGAACACGTCTTACATTCTTCTGTAAAGACGATACTGCTGAGATACCAATGTCTGACAATATCCACTTGACATTTTGGTTGTGAGCCTAGCCTTTAAAATGGCTGTACCACCGTGCTCAAGCCTGCATTGACAGAAAACCTAACAAAAATCTGCCAGATCAAATGTGCCAGCATAGTAAAAGAACCATGCACTAAAGCCAAACGAGAATTACTCCTGAAATACAAGGACAACTCACTCCATGAAAATGAATCCGTGTAACAACACACGGGCAGGATGGGAAGGGAGCTGTGTGGTCTTCCCAATTCACATGGAAATGCATTGGATTAAAGCCTTTCTGTTAGTGACCATGTGTGCTTTCTTGCCCTTACCATTCACATGACCCACCTCTCTCACCCTTTTAACTTGTACTTTTTAAAATATGTGTGTACATATGTATGGGTGTGTGTACATGAAGGTGCCCATGTGTGTGTTTGCATGTGTATGCACATGTTTGTGGGTATCAGTCCAGAGGTTAATGAGTATCTTTTTCAAATGTTCTATACCTTCTTGAGTCAGTCTCATGATGAACCCCAGTGCTTGCTAATGATTCTGCTAATCCAGCTAGCCAGCTTTCCCAGATCTCCATGTGAGATCCCATCTGTACCTCTCAAGTGCTGGGGTCACAGGCAGGTCACGAATGCCTGTCTTTATGTGGGTGCTGAGAACCCAAGTCCCAGGCCTCATTCTTGCATGGCAAGCAACCTTCCATCCTTCAGCCGTCTTCCCAGGGCCAGATTTCTCTAAATTTTACTAACCAGAAATTTAATCTGTGCTAAGTAAGCCTTTTTATGTGTTTTTAGTTAGAGAAATATCTTAAGAGGAACCAGTTCGTGTTATGAAACACTTGTTGGTAATTTATGCATTTCTTCGGGTTCACTTGTTTTCTGAAATTCAACTAAAATATAAATGAACACTTTTTAAAAGATTAAGACTACTTTTACTTTCTCATCTGTATTTTAACATTTCTGAAAATTAATACTATCAACATGGTTACTTTTATAGTTAAAGTACTTGAGAAAACATTGAGAAAAGGGCTGGAGAGATGGCTCATAGGTTAAGAGCACTGGCTGTTCTTCCAGAGGTCCTGAGTTCAGTTCCCAGAAACCACATGGTGGCTCACAACCATCTGTAGTAAGATTGGTGCCCTCCTCTGGCCTGCACGCATATATCCAGGCAGAATGCTGTTTACATAGTAAATAAGTCTTTAAAAAGAGAGAGAGAGAGAGAGAGAGAGAGAGAGAGAGAGAGAGAGAGAGAGAGAATAATTATAGAAGCAGCCAGTAGAGGGCAGCCTAACATTGCTAGATACCCAAACTAAAGAGTCTAGAGCTATGGCAACAGAGTTAATACTCTGTTACTTGGAAACAAGTTTTTCCTTGTTTCTGAATGTGAACTTTCTGTAGTCTCTATGATAACAATTCTCTGCCACTTCAGTCACTGTGTATTTCCCTAAAAAGACTGTTAGGTTTTTCTCCCATGTGATAGATATTCTGTGTATGTCTCTATGTGCCCCTGGATGTGTCTGTTTGCCCCGCATCAAAATGTCTATAGAAAGACATTGCAAATGCCACATTTCCATACATTATAGTGGAAGGAAACATGGCACAAACGTCATTTTTAGCTTCAGAATTTAATTGTTTTTATGTTTATTTCAAATAATGTCTCAGAAAAACTTGTGATCTGAGCTCTGAGAATACAGAAAAGTGATCTTGTATGGTGGGTGAGAGAGGTCGGCAGTGCCTGTGCAGGTGCACTGCTTAGCAGCATGCTGGGACCCACAGGTGCAACTCTAGTGCATGCTGTCCCTGCTGGGGCCACATTTAGGCCACCAGAGTACTCTGAACCATGGCATGGCTCAGGATAAGCTTGATGACAAGTAACAACAGCGTTACTCAAAATCAGGTAATTCAGGTTAATTACAAACAAAAGGGGCCAAATGCTTCCTCTTGAATGAGGATAAAATAGTCTTTATAACTTCAAATAATAAAAAGTCTTTAAATGCCATTTTCTCATTTATGAAAATAAAATATAGAAATTTAACCCTTAAATAGAAATAGTGCTCATTTCCTACAGCAGCTGCTTAACCTCCCTGAAATCCAGGTTATGTCCGTTCTTTGCTTCAAGTTAGCCCCTCCCGCCCTCCGCCATCCCCAGCTAGCTCCCAAGGGTTCTCTAACGAACTGGTAACCGTGACACGAGAGAACTAGTTCCGTGGTAATTCGCCACAAACTATCATTTATATAAATGGTAAATGGACAGACAGCAACTACAAAAAAATAAGTTCACATCTGTGAAAGTCTCACATGAAAATAATCAGGCTGTCTCGGAGTCGCACTGTGATGTATGGGTTATCTTTTTTTCCCAGTACTGACAGTGGACCCAGGACCTGTGCAGGCTTGGAGCACACGCCACCACTGAGCACCTGCCAGCCCTCTGTTTACTTTTATTTTCTTTTGTGAGATATATTTTATACAAAAATACAACTAGCAAATGAAGTTGATTTTCATATGAGTCCTTAGGAAATGAAGCACTATTACATATTCAGGTGCAGGAAGTGTATTGCGCCAAGTACTTTACAATTGAGATACTTCTTTCGTTTATTCTACCGAACTGTGGCATAAAGGGCAAAAGTTATAGTTGCTGATCTCCTGAGCAAGAACATAGTGCTTGCAGACTTTGCACACCCAGAATTGATACTCAATGATTGGGCTTCCAGTGGCAATACAGGTCGGCAGTTTGCCTTCCCCACTGTAAACATAAGAGAGAAAACAATTAGACTTTAAAATACGCGATTGTCTGTCTACTCTACTTTAAATACTAAAGAATGAAAATTTCCAAGACAAATTTCAAATAAAATTCTTTCATTTTTTTTATAAAAACTTTTCTTTAAATGAAGAATATAGCTTTACTACATTCATGTAGGATAATAATATTAATCAATTTTAATATTAACAAAAACTACTTAAAATTTTAGTGCTTTATTCTATCCAAGCTTCAGATATTTGGTTATGATGCACCTACCCTTCAAGAAGGCTGTTCAACTCAGACTTCCTGTTGTCTTTTGGCGTGTGTTTGGTGAAGATTTCCAGAGCCAGGTCTTCATATTGCTGCTTCTGCTCTGCACTGAGCGTCTCTAGAGATTCCAGTTTAATAAAAGCTTTTGAGCAGGTACCGAAAGCCCTGCTTGCACACGCACAGAGTGCTAACAGAGAGTAGATCTCCACTGAGGGAATGATGTCCTCATAGTCTCTCAGGTGAAGAGCTAGAAAAGACGGGGCGGTTAGTGTCTGCAAGGACAAGGACAGCGCACACGGTGAAACAGGACCCAGAGGTGCTCTTCTCTTAGCCTACACAAGCCTGTGGAGAAGGCAGAGTTCATAACCTCATTTATGAGAGTGAAGTCACACTACAATGCTCACTTCCAGACAGAATGGTTTCCATACTGAAACGTGTGCTTTTGTTCCACTTGATCCAGTAATTTCTGTGGCATTCCAGACAAGGTGAACTAATACTATATTAGCTGCAATTCTCAACATAATGTTTTCTGCTCACAAAGAACAAACAGTGTAGCATTACTTATTTTTATTGTCATCAGTAATATTACTGCAAAAAGGTTTTCCAATTGACTGTCAGTTATATAAAGTAAATAGTTGTGATTTCTTACTTTATAATAATTCATTTAATTTAAATTAATGTGACATAGTGCAGCTCAAAAATTTTACACAGTCATGTGCCACTTCTAGACCAAGGCTAAAAGAAAACACACTTGTGACATTCTTCCTCCTCTCTGTGTTCTTTGTCCCACTGAGGAAACAGGACAACCGAGTACAAATGAGCTTCCCACTGCCGGCCCAGACCATTTATTTTGACAGCTGCTACATCTTATCTGTAATCCTTCTGCAATAGAGATAGCATCTTTTCTTTAATACACTGCAGAATTAGCATTGAATTTGTCATCAATTTGTATGCCTTTCCTCTCTAGACTCTTTTTGAAATTCCTTCTAATAGTAAAATATAACAAAGCCAATGGAACAACATATCCATTGCATTGTCTCATTAGAGTTCCACTGCTGATTCTAAGGTCAAGGGTTGACAAGAAGTTGAATGGAACAGTTTTATTTTAAAACAGACGTTCATTCGGCTATAATAACCAAGACCCTCTAGTTCTACCTTGGGAGCACAGCACTTTCATGGTAGAATTTGCAAGGCACATACTATTTCTTATCATTTTATACTAAAACACAGAGAGGAAGTGTATGGACCTCGCCACCCAACGGGGGAAGAATCTCACAAGTGTGTTTTCTTTTAGCCTTGGTCTAGAAGTGGCACATGACTGTGTAAAATTTTTGAGCTGCACTATGTCACATTAATTTAAATTAAATGAATTGTTATAAAGTAAGAAATCACAACTATTTTCTTTGTATAACTGACAGTCAATTGGAAAACCTTTTTACAGTCTTATTACTAATGACAATAAAAATAAGAATAAACTCCAAAAGAAACATTTGGAATATACCAGAAGTAAACCAAAAATCTTTATGGAAAACATATACACCAATGGTTTAAAAGTTGTTATTTCTGGATGAGAAATTCATTATTGACATATTAGTGATCCCATCTTGGTAAATTAACAGAGTTCTAATCAAAAGTCCAATAAGACCTCATTTTAATTTCCTCATCCTCAAAAACATTATGAGTTCATCTGGCTGGACAAATACAAAAGGATAGGATACCAAAAAAAACATTTTAAAACAAGGACACTGAAAAACTTAAATATTAAATAAAACGTAAGTAAGTGGGGGGCTGGAGACATAACTCAGTGGTTTAAAAACCCTTGAAGCTTTTTCCAAAGGCCCTGAGTTTAGTTCCTAGCACACATTTTAAATGTTCATAACCACTGTACCTGCAGCTCCAGGAGATCTGACATACTCTCTGGCCTCTGTTGACACCTGCACTCAAGTGGCTTACAATCCCACAGACACATTAGTAATAATAACAGATTATAGGTAAGAAAAGGATCGTACTGGCAGAGAAATACAGGGATGGACTGAAGAATACATCTGCCTGAAGCACAGGGTGCTCATGCCGCTAAGTTACAGCACTTGGCAGGCAGAAGGACTGCAAGTTCGAGGCCAGCCTGGAATGCATAATGAAAAACTGTTTCATCGAACAGAGAGAGAGAGAGAGAGAGAGAGAGAGAGAGAGAGAGAGAGAGAATAAAACAAAAATAATGAATTAATGTGATTTTTTTAATTAAAAAGAGAAAAGAAAGTTTACTTGAATGTGCACAATGGTTATCTGAGTTATAAAAGTGTCCTCTGTACCGCTGAAGGACTGTGGGCCAGGCACTAAGTGTTTGCCTTTGAACAGAAAACATATGAATACAAAAAACAAATAGGAACCTGTTATTATCTAAAGTATCTGATATTTCTGTGAACTACTGTGTATTATGTTTTTTAAAAAGTGAGGGGAAACTTCAAAAAAGAATGCACAAAAGAAACTGTATATTCATAATCTTGACACATATAGGCAAAAGCATAGGGGAAATATTAAAATTAATATAAAGACAAATAAAGAAGCTAGCTCTTCCTATTCACATGACCATCTTCACGTCCATGATACGCCTACCTGTCTTCAGTGCAGTGTCAACGTATCCCTCATAGAGCTGCCGCTGAGCGAGTATGAAGAAGTGGTAGGCCTCTGCTCCCCTCCAGGCATTATCTGTGAACCGACTAGTTGTAGAGAGAACTTCCTCTTCTAGCAAGCCAGCCAAAGCAGAAGTGGCCTGAGAGAAAAGCCAGTGCGCTCTGTCAGCCCAAGACACCACAGCCTCATCCCACAGAGCTCAACAGTGCTAACACTAGGAAGGTTAGGTCTGAAACTGTGAGACAGCCACACAGCTTCACATAGTTTACCATCTCTCTGTGAGCGCAGAGTTAAGTTTTCCATCATAGCTCAGTTTTCTAAATTGCCAAGATCAAAGGTTAAAATAGAACCAATTAAACTTTAAGTCAATGTGAAATTTACAGTAAAATAGATTTATATTCTAAGAAAGTTTTTTTAATTCTTTGATTAAAAATGGAGAACTTACTAGGCAATTAAACACTTTAACAAAAAATAATTAAAGCATCCAAGAAACTGGTCTGAAAGAATAATAACAGTTCTCCATAGTTCCAAACAGAAGATTTTAAATCTGCATACTTATTCTGAATGAGGCATTACTGTTTGTTAAGCCCTTTAAAAGACATAAACACCAGCCTACAAATGAAAGAGCTTCTCTAGGAAGAGCAGTTATGGTGACCTGATGTTGCTACGTGGGCTGCATGAGTGTCCTAGTCACCTCTGAGTTCTTGCCTTTAACTTTGCCACGCTGGGCGTTTTTCATCTGCTCGTGGTACTGCTCAATGAGCAGGGCCGACAGCACGTAGAGCTTCTTCACACGCAAAGGTTTGGTCCTTTTCTTCGCCTCTTCATCTGCAATCTAAACATTTCAGACCATTGGCAAAAAACTTCTTGATGTATATTTGTACAAATAAAATCATTTCTCAGGATTAACAGAAATTTGATTCTTTAAAAGAGGAGGGAGAGGGGCAGAATGGAATACAAATGTAAAATGTAATTATGTCTCAGATTTTAAAAGCCATGGTCTTTCCTTTGGAATTTAGTCAACTGAACAGAAACTAAGTCTTTTTTTTTAAGATTCATTTATTATATTCGTATACACTGTAGCTGTCTTCAGACACTCCAGATCCAGAAGAGGGCACCAGATTTTTGTTACGGATGGTTGTGAGCCACCATGTGGTTGCTGGGATTTGAACTCATGACCTTTGGAAGAACAGTCGCTGCTCTTAACCACTGAGCCATCTCACCAGCCCCGAAACTAAGAGTCTTAAAAATAACATCTAACAGTCTTAAAAATTCACCCAAGAGGAGTAGACGGCAGGAAATAATAAAACTCATGGCTGAAATCAACCAAGTGGAAACAAAAAGAACTATTCAAAGAATCAACCAAACCAGGAGCTGGTTCTTTGAGAAAATCAACAAGATAGATAAACCCTTAGCCAGACTAACTAGAGGGCACAGGGACAGTATCCGAATTAACAAAATCAGAAATGAAAAAGGAGACATAACAACAGATCCTGAGGAAATCCAAAACATCATCAGATCCTACTACAAAAGCCTATACTCAACAAAACTGGAAAACCTGGATGAAATGGACAACTTCCTTGACACATACCAGGTACCAAAGTTAAACAAGGATCAGATTAACAATCTAAACAGTCCCGTTTCCCCTAAAGAAATAGAAGCAGTCTCCCAACCAAAAAAAGCCGAGGACCAGATGGGTTCAGTGCAGAGTTCTATCAGACCTTCAAAGAAGACCTAATTCCAACTCTCCTCAAACTATTCCACAAAATAGAAACAGAAGGTACTCTACCCAATTCATTCTATGAAGCCACAGTTACTCTGATACCTAAACCACACAAAGATCCAACAAAGAAAGAGAACTTCAGACCAATTTCCCTTATGAATATCGATGCAAAAATACTCAATAAAATCCTCTCAAACAGAATGCAATAACACATCAAAACGATCATCCATCATGACCAAGTAGGCTTCATCCCAGGAATGCAGGGATGGTTTAATGTACAGAAATCCATCAACATAATCGACAATATAAATAAATTCAAAGACAAAAACCACATGATTATCTCGTTAGATGCTGAGAAAGCATTTGACAAAATCCAATACCACTTCATGATAAAAGTCTTGGAAAGATCAGGAATTCAAGGCCCATACCTAAACATAATAAAAGCAGTATATAGCAAACCAGTAGCCAACATCAAACTAAATGGAAACTCCAAGCAATCCCACTAAAATTAGGAACTAGACAAGGCTGCCCACTTTCTCCCTACCTATTCAATATAGTACTTGAAGTTCTAGCCAGAGCAATTCGACAACAAAAGGAGGTCAAGGGGATACAAATTGGAAAGGAAGAAGTTAAAATATCACTGTTTGCAGATGATATGATAGTATATATAAGTGACCCCAAAAATTCTACCAGAGAACTCCTAAACCTGATAAACAGCTTCAGTGCAGTAGCTGGATATAAAATTAACTCAAACAAATCAATGGCCTTTCTCTACACAAAGAATAAACATGCTGAGAAAGAAATTAGGGAAACAACACCCTTCACAATAGTCACAAATAATATAAAATACCTTGGTGTGACTCTAACTAAGGAAGTGAAAGATCTGTATGACAAGAACTTCAAGTCTCTGAAGAAAGAAATTGAAGAAGATCTCAGAAGATGGAAAGATCTCCCTCCCATGCTCATGGATTGGCAGGATTAATATAGTCAAAATGGCTATCCTGCCGAAAGCAATCTACAGATTCAATGCAATCCCCACCAAAATTCCAACTCAATTCTTCACTGATTTAGAAAGGGCAATTTGCAAATTCATCTGGAATAATAAAAAAAAATAAGATAGCAAAAACCATTCTCAACAATAAAAGAACCTCGGTTGGAATCACCATCCCTGACATTAAGCTATACTACAGAGCAATTGTGATTAAAAAAATAATAATAATGAATTTATGAAATTCTTGGGCAAATGGATGTATCTGGAGGATATCATCCTTAGTGAGGTAACCCAATCACAAAAGAAGTCACTTGATATGCACTCACTGATAAGATATTAGCACAGAATCTTAGAATACCCAAGATAGAATTTGTAAAACACAAGAAAATCAAGAAGAAGGAAGACAAGTGTGTAGATACTTCGTTCCTCCTTAGAATAGGAAACAAAATACCCATGAAAAGAGTTACAGAGACAAAGTTTGGAGCTAAGACAAAAGGATGGACTATCCAGAGACTACCCCACCCGGGGAATCCACTCCATAATCAGTCACCAAACCCAGACACTATTGCATAGAACAGCAAGAGTTTGTTGAAGGAACCCTGATATAACTGTCTTATATGAGGCTATGCCAGTGCCTGGCAAATACAGAAGTAGATGCTTACAGTCATCTATATGATGGAATACAGGGCCCCAAATGGAGAAGCTAGAGAAAGTACCCCAGGAGCTGAAGGGGTCTGCAACCCTATAAGAGGAACAACAATATGAACTAACCAGAACCCCCAGAGCTCGTGTCTCTAGCTACATATGTAGCAGAAAATGGCCTAGTCGGCCATCATTGGGAAGACAGGCCCCTTGGTCTTGCAAACTTTATTTGCCCCAATACAGGGGAACGCCAGGGCCAAGAAGTGGGAGTAGGTGGGTAGGGGAGCAGGGCAGGGGGAGGGTATAGGGAACTTTCGGGATAGCATTTGAAATGTAAATTAAGAAAATATCTAAGCTGAGCGGTGGTGGCTCATGCCTTTAATCCCAGCACTTGGGAGGCAGAGACAGGCGGATTTCTGAGTTCGAAGCCAGCCTGGTCTACAGAGTGAGTTCCGGGACAGCCATGGCTACACAGAGAAACCCTGTCTCAAAAAACCAAAAAAAAAATCTAATTTAAAAAAATAATAATTTTTTTCTTCGCAAGCCCAGGAAATTCTTAAATTCTTGGTTAGCTTCTGTACCAAACAGAAAAGTTGCTTAGGAACTGGCAACGTTCTGGCATCCATCATTACCTCGTCAGTAGATGGCAGCGATACACAAGCTGCAGTAAGAAGGGCTCTCCTGGGACAGACACTTGTTTACAGAAAAAACAGAACACTTTTAAAAGCTATAGAAGAAGATATAAAGCTAATTGTTCAAGGTCTAATTCTGTCATGGATTTCTCTGGTTTGGTACTGATTATGTACATAAAAATATATTCAAATGGCTATTCTAACTGGATAGAAGTTCATTAAAATGTATAGACTTTGGGGCTACTTAATTTTGGTATGTGATATTTATTTTATTTGCAAGTTTTTAAATAATAAAGCAAAATTTAAAAAGCTGTAACTAGAGCAAAGCAAATCTTCAGCAGGACTCTGCATTACCTTATACATCAGTTTAGCTGCATCAAAAAAGTAGCTGGCTTTCCTATAGAGTTCAATGGCATCGAGAGTCTTGTTCTTCTCCAGTAAATGGGACGCGTACCGAGCTAACAGAGAGCCAATCTCCTTCATACTATGACTTTTAGCCAGTTCGACGGCTTTGTTCCACTAGGAAAAGCAATATAATATTCAGTCACCTGAATATTTAAATAACTTACATACTACATCCTGACAATGCAACCTAAGTGTGTAGTAAATGGGAACACTACTTCAAACATAGCAAAGCATTCGGCGTTCTAAGCATCTTTGAAAGCAGAGCAGTCAAACGTTTTATAGGCAAACATTTCAAAATGACTGCATCATCTAAGAGGCATTTCTTGGATAAGTACATTTGAAAATGAAATTCTCAAAATTTATAATCACATTAATCTTACAGTTCTCTTGCTGCATATATTGTAAGATAGAAAAAGAATCCGTTTTTTAGTTTTTATCGTAAAACAAAACACAGCTTCATTTAAGAAAATATCCTATCAGATATAACATTCATAAATTATCTTTATAAGGCAAACAGATCTTTTAAAACACTTCAAAAAACATACTTAGAAGAATATACTGATAGCCAACCATTTCGGTAACAATCCTGCACTTTGATTTTAGTTAAATTTCAGGATTTTTTTTAAATATCAAATACATGTTTTCTATAAAAGAGAAAGGAAATAGATTTGCCAAAATAAATATTGATCAAGTAACTCAATTCTTTCGACAGGCAATGAATGACCATTAACCTGGTCCTTTCTGAGAAACAAAAACCCAGCCCTGAAACGATTTCCAGATAAAAACTTGAACATACAGATCTGTTCTGTTCCCTGTTTAGCTAAGCTGTGAGCAGGCCTCCCCTTGTGGTACCCGAGAGGTTAAGTGAAAAGGCCACCCTTTCCATCCTCCACGTTGAAGAGCCATGAGCCAGCTCCCTCCCCTCCCTGCCTCACACTGGAGACCAGTTTCTTCTAAGAATCCTGTGAGGGCACGGTGTCGGACAGTGGCTGTCTGCTCCTCACTTGGTTCAGGTGTACGCAGGTGTCCACCGCTGCCTTTGGTTGGTTACACTTCAAGAATGCGCTCACAGCTTGCTCACACATTCCAACTCTCACAAACATCTGGGCTATTTCCTGTAAGCATCAAACACTGTTATCAGATTTCACAGACCCACGCAATCACTTAGATTTTGATTTATCAAAACTCCATAGGGACATGTGAACACTAAGCTGGTGGGACACCTGAACACTACATCCGTAGTTAGAGTGATTTTTCTTTCTGTCAGGAGGCCGCAGGTCGGGATGGATGTCACAGTGCCAACTTCATAGATCTAGCATTTCAGTGGCCAGGCCCCAAAGACACTGCCCTGCTTCCCTCCTTCAGATTAGCAGCCTGAGGTGAGGATCATTGCTGTAAGTTCAGAACCAGTCTGAGTTACAGAGTGAGACTGTCTCAGAAAAGAAAGAAAAGGGGAAAGCATGCATCCTGGTGGGTAGTATTAAAAATGATGATGATGATGATGATGATATGTACCAAGAAACTGTTATGTTCAAGCTGCCAATCTTATTAAGAAATACCCAGGACTTGGGGTGAGTGAGGTTTAGTTGGTAGACTATTGCCTGGCAAGCATGAAGCCCTGGGTTTGGTCCCCAGAATTACATAAACTGGCAGTGTGATACATTCCCAGCACTAGAGGCAGAAGCATCAAAAGTTCATGGCTGCATAGTGAGTTCAAGGCAGCCACACGTGACAAACAAATTTAAGAAATGTGTCATGGTCCACATCTCTAACCACAATCAAACAACAAGCAGAGAGAGAGAAAGAGAGAGAGAGAGACATGCTGGGGTGGGGGACAGTTTAATAGTCAAGTGGCAGTTTTGAATCCTAACATGGCAAAAGTCAAGAAAGAAAACAGAAATGCAGCCTTCATCAGTTTTAGAAGCTAAACCCAAAACAGCTTCCTTAGAAGGTAGCTGAGGCGGGACACCCGCCACCGCCACCATGAACCTTTCTGCCATCCTTTTGTCTCTTTCAACGTTACTAATTAGAGTTTTCTCTCCCTGCCCACCCATCCTCAAAAGTACCGAGGGTGGATGTGCTAATGAAATGGCTCAGTGCTAAGCGCTGGCTGCCCTGCTTCCCAATATCCAGAGACTCACAACCACCTTTAACTGCAGTCTCAGGAGATCCACCCTCCTCTGGCCTCTGTGAGCACTGCATGCATGTGGGACACAAGACATTACACGCAGGCAAAACATCCACACATGTAACAAATAAATAAATGTGGATATATAGCTACATATGTTGTGCTCAACTACATTTTCAAACACAATGCCTATACTTTTCTTATAAAGTAATACATTCTAATTAAAAAATAAAACTTAGGGGCTGGTGAGATGGCTCAGCGGGTAAGAGCACCTGACTGCTCTTCCGAAGGTGATAAGTTCAAATCCCAGCATCCACATGGTGGCTCACAACCATCCGTAACGAGATCTGGCGCCCTCTTCTGGATTGTCTGAAGACAGCTACAGTGTACTTACATATAATAAATAAAATAAATCTAAATAAATAAATAAATAAATAAATAAATAAATAAAATAAAACTTAAAAAGCACAAAAAGCAGAATTGCTCAAAATTTTATGACCTATAAAAAACCTCTCTGGCATTGCTGTGCAGCCTGCGTCTGCCCCCTGCACAGGCTCTGCCATGCTCTGGGGAGGTGCCCCCTGCACAGGCTTTGCCATGCTCTGGGGAGGTGCCCCCTGCACAGGCTCTGCCAGGCTCTGGGGAGGTGCCCCCTGCACAGGCTCTGCCATGCTCTGGGGAGGTGCCCCCTGCACAGGCTCTGCCATGCTCTGGGGAGGTGCCCCCTGCACAGGCTCTGCCATGCTCTGGGGAGGTGCCCC
>LR749498.1:1484927-1607679 GCA_902729485.2 Mus minutoides | reverse complement strand
TGGGGAGGTGCTAAGCATCTCAGTGACCTCTCCTGCAACTCAGCATCCTCTAATACTGGCACACTGATTTCAAAATACAATGTAAGTATCACCTCAGGCCTAAGAAACTATGAAATTATAGATTAACTTTCAGTTTCTGTTGCTGCAAAAGAGATTTCCTGACTAAAAAATAAATATTTTATTAATAACTCAACACCAAAAACTAAAATTTTGAATACTTACTGGAAGCAACTTATGGTTTTCTGGAAGTGAATTGGCAAGATTCTCTAACCCGTCATAATCTTCTAGCATATAATAGCATTCAGCTAGGCGCTCCTGGGTCCTGCCTTTTACATAATATTGCACAGCATTCTGCCTATGGGTGGGAAAAAAAACTTTACAATCAGTATGTGTGTCTCTAGATAAACAAGAACTCCCATAAAAATATCCTCTCCTTAGGATATATTTGTGTTACTTTATCATTTAGAGTTATATAATACTGAAGGGGGTGGTTCTGATGCTAAGATCCTGTTCCCCAATTGGTTTTTGATCTGTCAGTAAAGAAAGCCATGGGTCAATGGCTGGGTGGGTAGAATTGGGACTTCCAGGTCCTGGGAGCAGGCAGGGGACTCAAGGGAAGAGAATGGAGTTCACATGCTTTGGAGAGAAGAGAACCAAGAAACCATGTGAGATCTCAAAACGGAGTGGCCACAGAGGCCACTCCTACAGGAGGGTGGTCAGAGGAGTTTAGCAACTGAAGTTTATGGCAGATGGGAGAGACAGAGATATGAAATTGATAAGGGCACATTTTCTAGGTGGGAGATAGCAGCACCCAGCAATTGCGCCAAAAAGGCAAGTAGAAAAGGAGCAACTTCTATATGTGTCTTTTGTCCGAGGATTCAAGGGAAGCTGGGGGGGGGGGGCTGGTAGAGAGGTCACCTCCCAGAGTAAAGGCAAGTAGAGGATAAAACTACATGCAACGCAATACCTTTAAAACACAATTTTTTAAGATCTAAAGAAAATGAAGGCTATTCTACCTGTAATAGTCTTTGAATGCTCTCACATATACAATATCATATAAGTACTTGTATCACGGACATAAATAAGCATATGAATCCCAATGAAAACTTAAGAATAAAGCAATCTATAACAAAACAAGTAAATATAAAATAATTTACTATGATCAAAAAATAAATCATATATAACTGTTGAGAGAATGTCTTGTGTAGTGTGTAGAAGCATCACCTTTCAATAAAACACTGATGGCTTGTTAACAAAGGCAGGAAACAGAAAGTGGGAGTTCTGGCAGAGAGAGGGGAACTGGGAGATAGGCATGAAAAGATTCACACCAGACTCCAAGTAGATGGATTATGAAACTGAGGAGAGGTAATCAGCCATGTGGCAGAAACTGAATAGAATAAATGCTACATCTACTCCATTGAAGTCTGCTTGGTAGGCCTAAAAGCCTGGAAGCAGTCACAAGGCAAAGAGTTTCACAGAAACAGCCTCGTGGGACCTTGGCATTCCAATAGCCCGTATAGTCAAAACCTGTCTCCACCTTAGTCTGGTTATGGATCTGTGTGCTCTCGTTCAGTATTGTTTTATTATAAGTGCCTTTAAGGATTGATTTTGACATATAGCTAAGCCTTCACCAGTGTTCCAATGGTTCCTAGAAATTCCTTGAAGCCGACCCTGAGCTTGGAATTCAGTAAGAATGTTACCTATTCAGTAACATTCAAATTCACTTCTAATAGAGACAGTGAAACTAATTAGGCATTACAATTTACTTGAACAGAGCTAAAAAAAGCTCAGGGCTAGTCTGCATAGCAGTGACTTAGGACAATAGCCGAGTCACACCCAAACACAGGAATACACAATGGCCTAGGAAATAGGTGGGTTGTAGTATGAAAGGGTTAGTAGAAGGGAATTCCCCTGGTGCAGGTTTTTCACTAGGCCCAGAGGAATAGCATAATCAGGTATTTACTAAAGGACCGCTGGTGGTGGGTTTAACAATAGACTAGCGTTGTATCAGAGCATTCACCTGGCTCCTGTGTTTAGCTCATCTTAATCAGGGCTGTTCCTATCCTCAGCTGTAAACATGACCTGGCTCCCACCATCTTTTTTTTTGGGGGGGGGGGTTGGTTTTTTTCTAGACAGGGTTTCTCTGTGTAGCCCTGGCTGTCCTAGAACTCACTCTGTAGACCAGGCTGGCCTTGAACTCAGAAATTCACCTGCCTCTTTTAATGTATGCATTCTTTTGTTTTGTTTTGTTTTGTGTCAATGTAACTTGGTGGATGTGTTCGCCTGGTTTTCTTGGTTTTCTTCTGTATTAAAAGTCTGAGTTTTGCTTTGAAAAAATTACATTCAGATTCAGCACTCCCTTGTGTCTGTGTCTGTCTGTCATTCTCACCAACTCCATGCCCACCTGCCGGAACCTCTAATTCCCACGGATTGAAGGGGGCCGACTGAGCCTGGTCTGCAGCAAATAAATAGGTTATGTAAGTTATGAGCTAGTCAAGGAACAAGCCCTAGTTTAAGGCCATAAGCCTTCTTAATAAATAATAAGCTTCCAGGGACTGGGGCACAGGTGGAAAAGCTCATGGTTACATATCCTAGGTTGTCATCTCAAAAACAGTGGAATGCCCTCTGAAGCTAGGTATAAGACTCATGTGTGTAGGTGGCAGAGTTATACTGTACTCATCTCTCAGGTCAAAAATGTCCTGCATCCAGAGAGCAAATGTATTACAGAGACATTTGAGTTTTAGGATTTAGGAGAAGGGCCTTCACTCTGACAGCACTGTTTCCTGGAAAAGCATTCCAGGTAGCAATAACTCTAAGGACACAAGAATGCACCAGGCATCCGGGCAGCTCACACACCACTTCTGTCGGTCAGCAAAGTAGTCTCCAATGGCATTGTTAGCTTGTTCAAGGAGACTGTCATCTGCGTCACCAGATCCAGTTTTCAGGAGCTGCAGTACTCTGAACCAGTCCCCCAATTTCATTCTGAGACCAATAGCGAGGTCCCTACAAAAAAAAGTGTTCATTCACTCATTTATCATTAATCCACTCTATAATATTTGTCAGTTGCCTGCTCTGTACTAGACACAGTTCTAGGTGATTGGAGTAGGTCCAAGCACTCTGGAAACAGCCTGGCCAATAAGGGGCAGCTGGGTCAGAGCAGAAGTTATAGTTTGAAGATGTGTCCTCTCAAAACTTCATGTTGAAACTTAATCCCAGTTGTGATAGCATCAAGACATGGTGTGCCTGGGGAAGTGACCAGGCCCCTTCTGTAATGTGAGTTAACTCCATGAGTTAGCTGCATTAACAGCTCACCAGGGAAAGCTGATGTCCTTTTGCTCTTCTGCCCATGAAAATTCAAGGCGGCACCCTGAAAACACAGACAAGGCTCCTACCAGACATCAAGTCTGCCTTGGACTTCCCAGCTGCCAGAACTGTGAGAGCCACCTCTGTCCTTTATAAATTACCCAGGCTGGGGCACTTTTGTCACAGCAATAAAACAAAACAAAACAACAACAAACCCACCAGAGTGGAAAGCTGTTTCTGAGCTAGAAGGTGGTAGTGCATGCCTTTCACTCCAACACTCGGGAGGCAAAGGCAGGCAAATGTGAGTTTGAGGCCGGCCTGGTTTACAGAGAGGGTTGCAGGACAGCCAGGGCTGCACAGAGAAACCCTATCTCAAGAAACAACAACAAAAAAGCTCTTTCAAGTCTTCTTTTCCTGGATTTCCAACTTGTTGAGCAAACTAATTATCTGCTGAATAATTAGTTCTCTTTTGATTTTGATTTTAGTTCTCTTGATTTTGGTTTTATGATTCCCAAGAGAAGAAAATTAAATAATGGCCCCAGTAATTAAAACCCAAATTATGACTATATAATAATTAATAAAAGTCTCCAGTCTCTACAGACCTAGCAACTTTTTTCTTTACCTAATGAAGAGATTTTTCTCTGTTGTCATGGATTAACACATCAGAACAGAGCAGGGGGCCGGGTCCTTCAGGCAGCCTGAAAGCCTGCCACAGCTGCTGCATCTGTGACCCAGCCCTGAGCAGCCAGCCCCTGGGCACTCGCTGGCCAGCTAGTCTAGCCAGAACTTCAAGCTCCAGGTGCAATGGCAGGCTGTGTCTCGCTAAGGTAAGAACGGTAATGAAAGACACCCAACACTGACCTCTGGCCTCCACAAATGCACACATGTGCAAACACACACACACACACACAAAACCTAACCCTAACTCTAACTCTAACACACACACCCTAACACACACACACACACCCTAACACACACACACACACACTCAAAACCTTAAAAATAATAAATAAAAGCAGAGAAGAAAACTTCTTCCAATTTATAAGATATAAATTAATAAGGCATACAAAATGCCCATGTTGTATTCCAAAATGAAAATCACTTTAATAAAAGAAACAGTACAATACATCTAGTCTACTTTATAGTCTCCACTTGTAAACATATGAACTGTGTACAACCCTTGGAGGGTGGGTCCTTCATAATTTACCTTCTGTCCATATCTTGATACATCTTTTCAGCCTCTTCGAACCTGCCAAAGTAGGTGATAACTTCAGCCTGCTTCATCGACTCGCTCTGCAGATTGTCCAGGAGCTTCACAAACTTGATGCCTTGGTAATCCTTGCAGCGCACAAATGCTTGCTGTGCGGTGTACAGGTCCAGTTTCTGGAGAGCGGCTTCAGCCAACAGGCGCCTTCGTTTTCAAAAAGACACAGAAAGCCTATTACATGTGACTTGTACAGGATTCCATCAGTAAAACATGGTTTAAAAAAATCTTCCAGTGATTTCTGGTGATAAAGATTACTTTAGCACATGCAAATACTTTTTCATGTAACATGCTTATAACTGAGGACTGGCATATGAAAAGCAGGTTTCTATAGTTGAAGAAGAAAGGCAAAAAGAGACACCAGTTCCAATTAGGACGCTAGTGTGGGAACAGAGGGTGACAGAGTTGGAACTTTAAAAGCATACACCTGACTTGGGGGGATGTTGGGGTTCTTTATAATACCAAAGTCGGGGGTGTGGGTTGTCCTCTATGAACTGAGATGCATCTTCAATTCCAACTTTCTCAATCAATGCTCGGCTGTCTCGCAGGGACCGGATCTCAAAGTTCATTAGGTAATCCTTGCTAGGTTGCTCTGGGTTCTGAAAGTGAGGGTGAGACACAGAATTCAGAAAGATGCCTGCACAATCAATGTCTTCCCTACAGTTCAAAAATAAATAAAACAAACTAGGATCCCACTTATGAGTAGAAGAAAGAAAAAGAAATTCCTATGTTTGGGTCTGAAGAGTTATTTGGAAAACACAGAAATGGAGTCTCCCATGGGCAGTCAGGCTTCCTACACAGAGATGCCGATGACAGCAGAAAGGGCACTTGGTTTCTCTCAACTCCATTTTCCCCCAGATGTAACTTTTCTCCACAATCCTACCCTGCCTTCACTAGAGCAGAAAACCCACATTCAGCCACTTCCCCTGCCTCTTCCTTCCGTCCACTCTAATCCTGACAGGAGATGATACTGTGGCTTCACGGCTACTGAGCAAGAGCGATGGGAGAAAGGAGGGTGCCATCACCACTTCACTACTCTAGCTCAGTATGCCCACCACACTTAACAACACAACTCAAGGTCTGTCTCTCCAGAGAGAGCCACAGGGCCAAAGGGAAAAAAAAACAAGCAGGCACAATCAATTCAGTGGTGTCCCACACATCCAGGCAATGAAGAAAAGAACCATTAGAGCAGTTAGATCCCACATGAACAGCAGGGATGGACGGGTCCTAGAGAGCAAACAGTGGCAAGCAGCCAGCCCTCCTTACTCCTCACTCAGCATTGTGACAAAGTCTGAAATCCTTAGGAGACTCTAGATGACCAAGCAGGAATTAGCAAGAAAGGAGTGTTGAGGTTTGGGTTCAAACACACCCTTGTAATGTCATTGCTCCCCATGTAACAGAGCCTTCCTCTTCTACAAAGGTGGGTGTGCACAGTATTTACAGGCACGGGTACAAGGCCATAGGCCAATCCAACACCTCAAATAAAGGCACTCAGTCAATGCTAATTTCAGTTTTCATTTGTATTTCTTCTTTAGTCATTCAACACACTTCTCATGTCCTTCTTTGAACATAAATGCAGCATTGCAGCTAAACACTTCCTGGGTCCATGACGCCCCAAAGAGAAGCTGAACCTCCATCTTCTTTCATTTAGTAAGCTTTGCATGTACTCCGCCAAGGAAGTAACACTCAGCTGAGCAGCCAAGGAGCTCCACTCTCTGCTGCATATTTAACCTTCTCAGCACATGGCACCAATACTGTATGGTTTTCTTTTTTCTCTATTACTTGGTCCATACAAAACTGCCCAGTGTGTGACTGGGCTCAGAGCACATTTAACCAATGTAAAGTATTGTTTCTAAAATACTTTACCCAAGCCAATAAATAATCAGTTACAAAACCAATGGCACAATGTTCTAGGACTTAATGCAATAAGCAACCAATGGTGGCCCTTTAAATTTTTAGTCTTTTACAATTTCATACATAAATAATTTTGCAAGTAAAGGAGACTCAGATTTCTCAGTGATGCAGCCACTGCTACATCCATTACCCCTCCTATGAGGGATAAAGCCTAGCCAACTAAAATATCCATCTAAATTATGAACTTCTCTTCAGAAAGATATAGCAAAAATATTAATAACTTTGGAATTCATTTATGCATAAGATTAAACAGCTTGAAATTAGAGTTATAAAACAAAATAAAATGTTCTAAATCTTGACGTCAAAAGAATTATATAGAGCTACCAAAGAAAAAGAGGGAGGGTAAAGAAAATCTAGGAATGTCATTTTTAGAATGAAAAACCTATTAAACATTAAATGTAGCTGAAAATGGTAACAGCTGGGTCAGCAAGCTGGTTCGGTGGGTGAAGGTGCTGTGTGACCATCCCTGGAGCGCAGACAGAAGGAGAAGTTTGTCTCCTACGAGTTGTCCTTGGATCTCCACGTGTGCACTGCAACACACATCAACTGGCACACATGCACATACACATGAATAAATGGAATTTAAAAGAATTGTTGGTGAAAATGGAGGATAAAAAAATGCTAACAATTCTTTCTAACCCAGGAAATGGTACTATTGGTGATTTTTTTATTTTTATTATTTATTTATTTATTTATTTATTTATTTTTGGTTTTTCGAGACAGGGTTTCTCTGTGTAGCCCTGGCTGTCCTAGAACTCACTCTGTAGACCAGGCTGGCCTTGAACTCAGAAATCCGCCTGCCTCTGCCTCCCGAGTGCTGGGATTAAAGGCGTGCGCCACCACGCCCGGCGGTGATTTTTTTTTTTTAAAGATTACCTAAGAGTCTAGAATTCCTTATTTGAACTCTTTATTTTCAGATTGTTTTGGACAATGGTGCTAATCTGAATACCTGATTTCTGTTCCTTCATCCCAGCCTTCTTCACACTTCTCAATGACAGACTCTATGATGTTCAGGCAATGTTAATGATTAAAATTGCTGCCCAGTAGAATTTCTACTAGTTTTTAAAACATTGTTTTCAAGTTTTCTATATTGATTTAATTCTATAGAGCAACCACACTTTTTTAAAAATAAAGTTGTTATTCATTTTTCAAATAGACATAAATATAATTGCTAAAGATTACTAATACAGCACACTCATGCTAGACGAAGAGGGCTCCAGAAGCTGACTTTGTAAAAGCATGACATCAGTCACTTCAGATGGAGTCTACCTACCTGACTCTGTTTATAAAGGGCACTGGAGGGGGCCGGAGCAGTGGCTCAGTGGTTAAGAGCACCGACTGCTCTTCCAGGGGTCCTGAGTTCAGTTCCCAGCAACCACATGGTGGCTCACAACCATCTGTAATGGAATCTGATGCCCTCTTCTGGTGTGTCTGAAGACAGTTACAGTGCACTCATATACAGAAAATAAAGGAATCTAAATAAATAAATAAATAAATAAATAAATAAATAAATGGGATTGGAAAAAAAAAAAACCTTCTAAAGAGCTCCCAACACCTAAGACTTGAACCAAACAAAGACAACTGATAAAAAGATGCTTTTCTCGCATATGCAAGGATAACAGGGGAAGGGCTACTCTCTGATGTCCCTGTCTGTGAGTGAAAGGCAAGAAACAAGCTCACTATATCACAGACCATGGACCTTAAACACGGGAAAGATCTCTCTCTTTACCTTGCCGAAGTAAGGATAACTTGCTATCCATACAGAAGAACCCAGCAGTCAAACGTGGCAATCCTCACGTGCAACACCCTAAAACTTTGCTGACAGCTTTTAAGCTTCATGCTTCTCCCTGCTTCTGCCCCACAGCAGACTAGTTAGAAAGCCCAGGTGTCCCCTTCTTTATGGGCACCCAGACTTTCAAAGACCATCAGCCCCGACCCCTGGGAACCAAAGCATAAGTAAGGAATGAGAAAGGCTGCATCTGAGGCCCAGCTGGCTTGTGGGTCTACCCCAGCTGGGCCACTGTCCTACCTGTCCCACACAGGAGGCTCAGTCAAGGCAGCAGCAGACATGGTGGGTGTGTTATTGGTAGTTACCTTCAGTATCTCATCCAAGAGAACAGATTTAATTTCCAAATCCTGTCCCACACAGGAGGCTCAGTCAAGGCAGCAGCAGACATGGTGGGTGTGTTATTGGTAGTTACCTTCAGTATCTCATCCAAGAGAACAGATTTAATTTCCAAATCCTCAAAGTTGCAAATATATCCAGAGGTCTGAATGGGTTCCTTTAGAGAGAAAAAAATGAGAGCTATGATTTGTCATACAAAACATGCCCCCTCAAGGAATCCTCACTTTAAACAACCCATGTCAAAGCTTGCAATCAAACAAGAAACCCAGAATGTCAGCAATGCCATCTGCCCATCACCTAAATAGACCATGCTACTACATGCTACGGGTCTCTGCTGGTGTCAAAGTTCAACTCTTCTATACATTTCTCCAAAAGAGAAGGATGCTCTCTTACCTGACCATATTATGAATTTAACTCTTAGTAAATATGATACACAATGTACTTGGATCCAATTAAGTGCATCTACCACACAAATCCCACAGCAAACTGAAGTCTGCCCTCTATGTACCTACATGCCTACATGAGACTTTACTTGCCAACATGTAAATACATGGATGTTACATGTATGTCTCTTATACTACAGATAGTTGCAGAAAAAAAACATGTAGGATCTGCATATTATAAGGTAAAGTAGCTGCTCTACATCATTAGCAAAACAAAGATATAATATTATATAAGCCAAAATAAATATAATGCCAATTACCTCCAAGAATACTATAGAAGAAACAGGGATAATAGTGTCTATAGGTATGCATAATTATAATTATGCTATACTATTATATAATTATAATAAAAGAAAGACACCAAAATGATGAAAATAAAAGGTAAAAGTTCACAGCTTGAGTTCAATATGCCTAAGATTGAGGCTCGTATAACGCACACTAGACGTATCTAATGGAGTTTCAAATATGTTTTTTTTCCTTTGAAAAATCACCAGTTCTTAGTTAAAAATCAAATTATATGACAAAAGTTTATAAAAATCTTTTAATTATCTTTACAAATGTGATTGTATTGCATAAAACAGATAATACACTTTTATGGATAACAAGCACACATGAACAGAGCCAGGCCTGGCAGTTCACACTGTAATCCCAGGACATGGGAGTTGGAAGCAGGAAGATTACAAACTAAGAGGCAAGCCTTTGTTATAGAGCATGACCTTGTCCCAGCAAAACAAGGCCACACACATGCACACACAGAAGCACAACAAAACTTCATTTGAAAAGAAGTACCCAGGAAATGGTGCCAGCCAGAGTGGGCTGGCCCGCCTTATCAATTAACAACTAAGATGATACTCCACAGATATAGTCACAGGGCAGTGTGATCTGAACAATCCTTCCATTGAGATTCTCATCATGGGTAATGCTAGGCTGTGTCAAGCTGACAGAGATAACTAGACCAAATTACATCAACCAACACCGTTTTCCAAAATACAGTAGCAATTCGTCCCTACCCCAACTGAATACAGTGTGTCACATTAATAACTTCAAAGCATGGTACACTCACATAAGCAGTATGTAAGGAATACATTCTTATCAAAAACAAGCATCCAAGCTTTGGTTCCTTATGCTGTATCAAGAAGCACTGGGGTCTCTCTCTCTCTCTCTCTCTCTCTCACTCAGCACAGGCAGAGGCCTCACAGCACGTGTAATGCAGCAGGCTTCCTGAAGTGTCCCAACTTAGCTAATCAGTCTCAGCATGCAGTGACACACACTGAGGCTTGAACGAACCTAATTAACTAGATTGAGGTTATATTATCAAATTTTACTTTCATCTCATAAATTAGACAAGAGGCTTAAGAGGTATTGAAAAAGAATCTGCAAACTCTAGGGATCACTGATAACACAAGCAACTGTGGAACGACAGAGCTCATCCCTCCCTCCCTCCCTCCCTCCCTCCCTCCCTCCCTCCCAACAGGGAAGTGGAGATCTCTCATCTATCCTCGCACAGAAAAAAAAAAAATCTATCTACCAATTGTCAGACCGCAGCCGGTCTCCTGAGTGCTAATTCGGAGAGCATGTCCTGAAGGAACGTATTATCGTGGAACTCAGTGTCCAGGCGTCCTCTCTTAGTCTCTGAGCAGCTGGAGGAAGGACCAGCAGAGCAGCTGAGCAAGCAGGGAACAGAGGCCAGAGAACAGACCAGCACATGGATAAATTCTTGACCATGCTGAGATTAATTTCAAAATTGATCTAGCTCTAAATTTAATAGAAATTGGGTTATATTCCAAGCCAAATAAAGAAAATCATTATTTAAAAATAAATAAATAAAGGCTAGTCTGTTATAACTATTTAATAGTCTCTTCCAGACAAAGGTTTAAAGGTTTCACTTGGTGCTAGATTGACCACACTCTGCACACACTGTACAAACATAATAAGTGCCCACTCTCTGGGCAAATGACCCCTGGCTACCAAGGAGTGGGGCCGAGAATATAAACAGGACTGTAGCATTCAGAAAGCATTCTCCCACCTTCAAGGTTATTCTGTGGACACTGTCAAATAGCCACACTTGTTTTGTGGCAAGGAACAAAGTGTCCTTGGGTCCTTTCTAGAAGCCAGGATGTCTTTTCTTTGAGTCATTTCTCAGGGTTTCACAATGACAAAGGCCATGAAGCTCCTTAATGCCTTAACAGAGCCTCTAAGAGCCTCTAATGCATGATCTCATTACCCAAAGAGCCCCAACAGAGCTCAAAAGAGAAAAATACACAAACAGCTCGGTGTTTCAGAAGAGCAACAGCTCACCACTAAGCAAATGGCTGCAGAAAACCTTTGACAGCTAGAAGCCCTGAGTGTGCAATTTCTTCCCAAGAACAAACCAATCAAAATGGATAATTGAGACATTAGCTCATTTCTCATGATTTACACTAGTCAAGTAAACAGACAATTCCACACTAAAACTC
Source organism: Mus minutoides (assembly GCA_902729485.2). NCBI lineage: Eukaryota > Metazoa > Chordata > Mammalia > Rodentia > Muridae > Mus > Mus minutoides. The sequence goes on along the minus strand of LR749498.1, from coordinate 1,596,174 downwards.
ATTGGTGTGAGGGGACCTGGCTACAGAAAGGGTATGGATTAGTCAGTGGCCTGGAGCATAAGAGGTGAGGTAAGCACATTCTAATCACATAAGCACAGGAGAATGAAAGAGACAAGGCCATTCCAAACAGATGACAATAAACCTGGTGATTTTCTTTACTTTTCTTTGAATTTTGATAAGAGAAAAAAAAAACAGGACTATTTATTGAGTGTCATGATTGCATGTTGGTGGGCTCAGTTTTGGTTTCAGATAAGGTCTGAACCATGGTCCAAGTTGGCCTGGAAGGTCCTAGATGGCCCAGGCTGGCCTCTCCTCCCTCTGCCTCTCATACCCCGGGATTACAAGCACGTGACTCCCTGGCCAGCTATGAGTCCATCTGTTAAAAGAATAAGAAAGTACCTAGGAAATGCCTTTTAGAGAGAGCAAAGGTATTATTCCCACTTTGAGCCAAATATTTTTAAACCCCACAGAAATTTTAAACTTATTTTCACAAATGTATGCAGCAATCCCACTATATTTCTCAAAGAAAAAGGGAAGAATATCGGGGTTTGGAGTTGGCTTATTATTTACAGACAGTAAACACTTATTCCTTGTCTGTACCTCAGGATCCAAGTTTCTGAAGACATACATTCTCGTCTTCTCCATCATTGCAAACAAATCAGGATTGTCCTTGGCCCACTTCATATCCCAGACGTCTTTGCGCTCCAGTTTTAGCAACTCGCCGACTACCTGCTGCCCTGTGCTGTCGGTCACCCGAGTGTCCAAGTCAAAGAAAGTCAAGACTCCTGCGATGTCGATGATAGCAAGACGACTACAAGTCATGGGATTGGGGAGGGAAAAATTATAAAAATACTTTCAGTGGTCTTGAAGTAAACTGCCTACAGCCCTTCTTCAAGACACCTTTATGAGAAACCTGGAATATGGGGGAAATTACTTTAAAACTTTTTAAACAAATTTAACAGAAGATAGAAACTATTCTTTGTTTTGCTACTTTATAAGAAAAATGTGCCCCAAACCAGGTAGTATCAAAATATGAAATAGTTAATGTTAAGTTTCAAGAGTAAAAATAAAAAAATGTGCCAGGATTTCCATTTTAGCAAAAACAGTAAACTGTACTCAAAAGTTCACCCATCAGCAGATTATTGCACAAATCTAACCATCCCGACGTAAGCCTAACGCCAGGAGAAGTCTCCAGCTTACCTGGAGTTGCAGTTCAGAGATAACTGGCAGACGCGGCAATCCAGAGAATACTTTTGAATCAGAGCAACATTAGGAAAGCTGTACCTCTGAATGACGCCAGATTCACGTCCCTGTGAAAAGGACCTTTGGTTATTGTAGCATATTTACCATAAGAGCATCAAGCTGTATACAGGTCTCTCTATATGTCCATGTTCTTAAAACCAGAGTGACACTGCCCAATTCTGCTGTTACTAAGTCTATGTTTATCTCCTAACTTGAATCTTTTAACAGCAGTTGTAGGTGGTCTAATTTTTCCTCATAGAATATTCAAGAAGGAAGTCAGGACGAAGTTCTAGATCTTTGTAATACACTGGTTCTTATCTGACAAGAAAGAAACCTCTAAGGCTGCTTATAATCTAGGTTAATATTCAGAGTAGCCTAAAGGCTACCTAAGTACCTACCCAATTACATTCCACAGATACGAAATGGAAGGTCACAGTATGAATCAGCCATTCCTGGAGCCCTCCGTCCCACAACTTCAACCTAGAACATTAGCTTCTGGCAAGAAGAAAAATCACCTAGCAGCAGCAATACCTTGAGTATTATTTAAAAACTGACACAGGGTGTTTATACATTTCCTGGACAGGCATGACCGTGTACAGATCAGCAGCAGATGCAGCAGAGAAGCAGGGGCTATGACTAGCTTTCAAACTCTTCTGCACGTCAGCCATGTGGGGCAATGGGCAAGAGGGGAAGGGCTATATAGCTCATCTTTTCCTGCCTTTTTAGCCAGAGAGCAAGGATTCCCCAGTATGATGCTCAAGCACAGCCTATCAGAAAAGCGGGAAGCCAGAGGATACAGGGTCCTAAGAGCGGTTCCCACAAACTGAGCTGACTGCTAGAGAACTCAGCAGGGAACAGGTAAGCCTCTGCTGGTGCATCCCAAACGCACTGCTGAATCAGCTACTTCTGAAGTTCATGTTTTCAAACGTCAGAGCTCAAGAAAAAAACATGATACCATTGCTTCTGCTTTTAAATGTTAGCAAAATATTGCCAGGACTCCTCAACTTCACTGGCTGGAAAACACATCAGTTCATTCTAACTTTTATGAATGTAGCACAGCCAGAGCCAGTCTAAGTTCCTGGGCTACATACGGGCGGGGGGCGGGGGAGGGGGGGATCCTCTAAGTCCACTGCTTTCCATGAAACCCCTGCATCTACCGACTATGTAGGGCTTTCAACCTGGGATCAGCTCCACATCTGTGTCTCTTCTCGGCTGACCATCGCCCTGCTGGTTTTATAAGTAGTTACTATTTTTGCAAATGATTAACAGTATGTGCACAAGCTTCAGAACTTCCTCATTTCTTCTATCAGATTTAGAGAAACACAGGACAGCCACAAGATGATAGTCTAAATCCAAAATGCTTGATTTACCCTTGCTCTGTAACTTAAACAATTACTATTCATAAAATGAATTTATTTCAACTTACCACAATCAATGTCTTATCAGATGCAGTAATGGCACAAATTGGATCCCTTGTACCCTAAAATTAACCGATCATTTTATGTAATATTTATTGAATAACAAAGGATATCCAAAACCCATATGCAATTATTAAAATATATAGTAATACATTTGTCAATGTAACAATTTTATTTACTAATCACCTACTATGTGTGAATCACTAAAAGTAAATACTAATGCCACTTCAATGAATTCTTGATCCCCAAGGGATTACTTAAAAGCTGCTTTCAAAGACAATAAACCAAACATCTAATTATAGATACTCTTTTAAAAGAGATACAAGTGAGTTATAGAAGTATATAGGGAGAAGTAGATGGGGAAACACCTAAGCTAGCTTAGCTATTAGAGCTGTGCTCAGGGGTGTAAGCACACACCACCAGAAGGGTAAATAGGAGAGTCCTGCAACCACCAGGAGCTAATGACGGGCATCGTGCTTAGCAAGAAGAGCCAGGCGCCATAGCTCCTTATATCTGAAAAAGCAGTCAGCCAGAAGTCACTGTTCTCTTTGGAGAACTGCCAGGGACCGAATGATCTCTCAGCTGAGGAACATCAGAAAGGGAAAGAGCATGGAGAAAGTTCCTTAAGTGGTAAAATCATCAACACTTCAGTCAACACAACTCACAGACAGGTGTGGCCCAAGATAGCTATAAATGCAGCCTGAAAGTCACAAAGTCATAAACTTAGAACATTTTAAAGTTGGGACTGCGAAGACAGCTTAGGAGATAAGTGCCTGCTGCACAAGCCGTAGGAGCTGAGTTTGGGTCCCTAGCCACCATGTAAAAAGCAGATGTCACAGTGTTTAAGGAATTGTAAAATGGTGCCCTATTTACTAGACCCAAATTCTTGATCAAGTCTCTAATAAAATTACGTTTCCTTATCTTCAGACACTAACGCTGATGAAAATCAAACCACCTACTTGAATGGCTTTACTATAATCAAACACTCCATCCACAGATCCAGAAGGAACATCATCAACGTGATAAATTCTGTTAAAAAAAAAAAAAAAAAAAACCACAAGCTTGAAGAAAGTGGGGATTGAATGACTACAGTGAACATTCTTATCTAACAGGAAAACCCTAATTTTTTTTAAAAGAGTTCTTGATATGGCTGAATCTCATAAAAGGAGAAACTACCCAGGGAAGATTTAGAGTTATATAAGTCATCTGTTCAACATGCCCCATTGTGAACAACCAAGTTATGCAGTCCCAATAAAATCCATTAAGCTGTGAGATTTTTGCCTGACTGTTGATCAAGAGTAACTGTCTGTTTATTAGCTTATTTGCTTGCTTGCTTGCTTGCTTGCTTGCTTGCTTGCTTGCTTGCTTGCTTGCTTGCTTATAGTCTCTCTAAGAGCCTTGGTATGTCTCAAACTCAGAATCCTCCTGTCTCATCCTCCTGTCCACTACAACTTCAGGATTGAGAAGTAATAACTTCATACAGAACTTCCTGTTGTTTACCAAACACATTTACACATCTTCATGTTGAATCTTACTTCAGGAGTCCCTTTGTCCTCATGTGTCTGAGTGGCAGAGTCCACTTTATCCCCACTTACCAGAACCACTCCAATTCAGACTCCTGGAATCCAGGTCTTTGGAAAGAAACCACATGCCCAGTTCACCTCTACCTAAAGCTCTCCTCCATGCCTGTGTGTAAGGGCATGCATCTCCCCTGGTGATTGATGCTAGGATCACCTCCTAGAAAGACCCCTATACAACTAACCTACGGGAATGAGGCTTCAGTCAGATATTCATTTTTTAACTGAATGACGGTAATTTCAGTGTACCACTACTATGTGGAGTGGGTCACACAGCTATTTCCTAACCAAATAAATCCTCACAGATTTCCAGCCTTTATCAATATGGGGGTTTTGTCTTGTTCTGTTTTGTTTACACCATGCCAACTTTCTTTTACTTTGGTAAATTTAAACAGATCCATTTAAAATATATTCAAATTAAATAAAAGTACTTCTATAAATCAAGGCAATGTATATTTCTCAAGAATGGCAATAGATAATTAACTATGTCTGGATCTAATACGGTATAGTTGCATTATTAAATATATACATACACATATATACATATATATATATATCAAAAACATACCTTTCTCTTCCTTCTTTTCGAGACCGTGTGATCTGATTAATTTCCAATGCTGTAAGCTTCTTTGCCACACGATATTGCCAGGTATAAAATGCTTCTTTTGAAGCTGCTATCACATGGGTTTTGGTCATTGCAACAAATAATGGTACTATTAAAAAGAATAGTAAGACAGCTAAGCTATAGTTACACAGAAAGTACTTTACACCACTGAGCCCAACTCCTCATTTTAGAAATAATAAACCCAGTCTTGAAATATGGACAATCTCTCAAATCAGACGAGAATCTAAAGTTACTAGGATCATACAAAAAATATTAAGTAAAATGGATCTGCGATGTACAAGGATCAAGGGCTAAAACCTCAGGCCTTTTTTAAAGAGTACTTAGGAGTATGGGAGTCAATGGAAGAGCATTTGCTCAGCATGGGAGAAGTCACAGAGTCAATCCTCAGTATCACAGAAAGAAAGAGGAGCAACCTTTTAAGTAATCTATTATTTTATGTGCATGAGTATTTTTCCTGCATGTATGTCTATGTGAAGGTGTTAGATCCTCGGGAGTTACAACCACATAATTGCTGGGAATTGAATCCAGGTCCTCTGAAAGAGCAGTCAACACTCTTAACCCCTGAGCCATCTCTCCAGCCCCAGAAGTAAATCTTCATGAGTCAGGGTCAGGCAACAGTTGGTGCCTTAGGCATGACACCAAAAATGATGTAACAAAAATAAAACAATTGAATCTTATAAGGAATTTATGGTTATAAACATACATATGAGACTGTACAAAAAATATTTAACAAAAGAAAAACTTTTAAGAAGGCAAAGAATCGAAAGATCAGTCTGAGCAGGTCAGCTCACAGACTGCGAAGGGTGAGTGAGCGGACTGCAGAAGGGACACAGCTTCTGGGACAGACCCAATTTGGGCTCCAGACATCCAAGCACCTTCCCCGAGAGAGGAGAGGTATCCGCCCGGGAGGGCTCTGCCTGCAGGAGCAGGTGAGGGAGCCAGCTTGGGTCCCAGGTCCCACAGAGATCAGTCTGTGCAGGTGAGCACTGGGACTGCAGAGGCAACACATCTTCTGGGACAGGCCCCGTATCGGGCCTTCATCTTTAGCCAGGTAGCAGGTCTGAACACCAGACCTCTGTGCACCTTCCCTGCAAGAGGTGAGCTTGTCTGCAGAGACTACTCTGACCACTGAGACTCAGGGGAGAGCTGGACTCCCAGGACTGCTGACAGAGGCTAACAGAATCACAGGAGGAACAAGCTCCAACCAGAGACAACTATAACAACTAACTCCAGAGATTACCAGATGGCAAAAGCCAAACGTAAGAATCTTAATAACAGAAACCAAAACCACTCACCATCATCAGAACCCAGCACTCCCACTTCAGCCAGTCCTGGATACCCCAACACACCCGAAAAGCAAGACTCAGATCTAAAATCATATCTCATGATACTGGTAGAGGACATTAAAAAGGACATTAATAACTCACTTAAAGAAATACAGGAGAACACTTGCTAAAGAGGTAAAAGTCCTTAAAGAGGAAACACAAAATTCCTTAAATATCTACAGGAAAACACAACCAAACAGGTGATGGAATTGAACAAAACCATCCAAGACCCAAAAAGGGAAGTAGAAACAATAAAGAAAACCCAAAGTGAGACAACTTTGGAGATAGAAACACTAGGAAAGAAATCAGGAACCATAGATGTGAGCATCAGCAACAGAATACAAGAGATGGAAGAGAGAATCTCAGGTGCAGAAGATTCCATAGAGATCATGGACACAACAATAAAAGAAAATGCAAAATGCAAAAAGATTCTAATTCAAAACATCCAGGAAATCCAGGACACAATGAGAAGACCAAACCTAAGTAAAATAGGAGTATATGAGAATGATGATTTTCAACTTAAAGGGTCAGCAAAATATCTTGAACAAAATAATAGAAGAAAACTTCCCAAACCTAAAGAACATACAAGAAGCCCACAGAACTCCAAATAGACTGGACCAGAGAAGAAATTCATTCAGACACATAATCATCAGAACAACATATGCACTAAATAAAGATAGAATATTAAAAACAGTAAAGGAAAAAGGTCAAATAAAGGCAGGCCTATTAGAATTACACCAGACTTCTCACCAGAGACTATCAAAGCCAGAAGATCCTGGACAGATGTTATGCAGACAACACAAATGCCAGCCCAGGCTACTATACCCAGCAAAACTCTCAATTACCATAAACAGAGATATCAAAGTATTCCATGATAAAACCAAATTCACAGACACTACCTCAGAGTGAAAAGCTGGAAAACAATTTTCCAAGCAAATGGTCCGAAAAAACAAGCTGAAGTAGCCATTCTAATATCGAATAAAATTGACTTCCAACAAAAAGTTATCAAAAAGCCGGGCCCTGTCTCGAAAAACCAAAAAAAAAAAAAAAAAAGTTATCAAAAAAGACAAGGAGGGGCACTTCATACTCATCAAAGGTAAAATCAACCAAGATGAACTCTCAATTCTGAATATATATGCTCCGAATGCAAGGGGAGCCACATTCATTAAAGAAACTGTAGTAAAGCTAAAAGCACACATTACACCTCACACAATAATAGTGGGAGACTTCAACACCCCACTCTCAACAATAGACAGATCCTGGAAACAGAAACTAAACAGAGAGACATGGACACTAACAGAAGTTATGAAACAAATGGATTTAACAGATATCTACAGAACATTTCATCCTAAAACAAAAGGATATACCTTCTTCTCAGCACCACATGGTACCTCCTCCAAAATTGACCATATAATTGGTCACAAAACATGCCTCCACAGATACAAAAATATTGAAATTATCCCATGCATCCTATCTGACCACCATGGACAAAGGCTGATCTTCAATAACAACATAAATAATAGAAAGCCAACATTCATGTGGAAACTGAACAACACTCTACTCAATGATGCCTTGGTCAAGGATGAAATAAAGAAAAAAATTAAAGACTTTCTAGAGTTTAATGAAAATGAAGCCACAACATACCCAAACTTATGGGACACAATGAAGGCAGTCCTAAGAGGAAAACTCATAGCCATGAGTGCCTCCAAAAAGAAACTAGAGAGAGCATACACTAGCAGCCTGACAGCACACCTAGAAGCTCTAGAACTAAAGGAAGCAAATTCACCCAAGAGGAGTAGACAGCAGGAAATAATCAAACTCAGGGCTGAAATCAACCAAGTGGAAACAAAAAGAACTATTCAAAGAATCAACCAAACCAGGAGCTGGTTCTTTGAGAAAATCAACAAGATAGATAAACCCTTAGCCAGACTAACTAGAGGACACAGGGCCAGTATCCTAATTAACAAAATCAGAAATGAAAAAGGAGACATAACAACAGAACCTGAGGAAATAAAAAACATCATCAGATCCTACTACAAAAGGCTATACTCAACAAAACTGGAAAACCTGGATGAAATGGACAACTTCCTAGACACATACCAGGTATCAAAGTTAAACCAGGATCAGATTAACAATCTAAACAGTCCCGTTTCCCCTAAAGAAATAGAAGCAGTCATCAATAGTCTTCCAACCAAAAAAAGCCCAGGACCAGATGGGTTCAGTGCAGAGTTCTATCAGACCTTCAAAGAAGACCTAATTCCAACTCTCCTCAAACTATTCCACAAAATAGAAACAGAAGGTACTCTACCCAATTCATTCTATGAAGCCACAGTTACTCTGATACCTAAACCACACAAAGATCCAACAAAGAAAGAGAACTTCAGACCAATTTCCCTTATGAATATCGATGCAAAAATACTCAATAAAATCCTCTCAAACAGAATGCAAGAACACATCAAAACGATCATCCATCATGACCAAGTAGGCTTCATCCCAGGAATGCAGGGATGGTTTAATATATGAAAATCCATCAACATAATCCACTATATAAACAAACTCAAAGACAAAAAACACATGATCATCTTGTTAGATGCTGAGAGAGCATTTGACAAAATCCAACACCCTTTCATGATAAAAGTCTTGGAAAGATCAGGAATTCAAGGCCCATATCTTAACATAATAAAAGCAGTATACAGCAAACCCCAGTAGCCAAGATCAAACTAAATGGAGAGAAAATCGAAGCAATTCCACTAAAATCAGGGACAAGGCTGCCCATCTTCTTCCTACCTATTCAATATAGTACTTGAAGTCCTAGCCAGAGCAATTCGACAACAAAAGGAAATCAAGTGGATACAAATTGGAAAGAAAGAAGTCAAAATATCACTATTTGCAGATGATATGATTGTATATATAAGTGACCCCAAAAAATCTACCAGAGAACTCCTAAAGCTGATAAACAGCTTCAGTGCAGTAGCTGGATATAAAATTAACTCAAACAAATCGATGGCCTTTCTCTACACAAAGAATAAACAGGCTGAGAAAGAAATTAAGGAAACAAGCCACTTCACAATAGTCACAAATAATATAAAATACCTTGGTGTGACTCTAACTAAGGAAGTGAAAGATCTGTATGACAAGAACTTCAAGTCTCTGAAGAAAGAAATTGAAGAAGATCTCAGAAGATGGAAAGATCTCCCATGCTCATGGATTGGCAGGATTACTATAGTCAAAATGGCTATCCTGCAATCTACAGATTCAATGCAATCCCCATCAAAATTCCAACTCAATTCTTCATTGAGTTAGAAAGGGAAATTTGCAAATTCATCTGCAATAATAAAAAGCCTAAGATAGCAAAAACTATTCTCAACAATAAAAGAACCTCAGGTGGAATCACCATCCCTGACATTAAGCTGTACTACAGAGCAATTGTGATTTTAAAAAAAAAAACTGCATGGTACTGGTACAGAGACAGACAGGTAGATCAATGGAATAGAATTGAAGACCCAGAAATGAATCCACACACCTATGGTCACTTGATCTTTGACAAGGGAGCTAAAACCATCCAGTGGAAAAAAGACAGCATTTTCAACAAAAGGTGCTGGCACAACCAGCAGTTATCATGTAGAAGAATGCAAATTGATCCATTCTTATCTCCTTGTACAAAGCTCAAGTCTAAGTGGATCAAAGAACTCCACATAAAACCAAAGAGACTAAGATTTATAGAGGAGAAAGTGGGGAAAAGCCTCAAAGATATGGGCACAGGGGGGAAATTCCTAAACAGAATAGCCATGGCTTGTGCTCTAAGATCGAGAATTGACAAATGGGACCTCATAAAATTGCAAAGTTTCTATAAGGCAAAAGACACTGTCAATAAGACAAAAAGGCCACCAACAGATTGGGAAAGGATCTTTACCAATCCTAAATATGATAGGGGACTAATATCCAATATATACAAAGAGCTCAAGAAGCTAGACTCCAGAAAATCAAATAACCCCATTAAAAATGGGGTACAAAGCTAAACAAAGAATTCTCAACTGAGGAATACCAAATGGCTGAGAAGCACCTGAAAAAATGTTCAACATCCTTAATCATCAGGGAAATGCAAATCAAAACAACCCTGAGATTCTACCTCACACCAGTCAGAATGGCTAAGATCAAAAATTCAGGTGACAGCAGATGCTGGAGAGGATGTGGAGAAAGAGGAACACTCCTCCATTGCTGGTGGGATTTCAAGCTTGTACAACCACTCTGGAAGTCAGTCTGGCGGTTCCTCAGAAAATTGGACATAGTACTACTGGAGGATCCAGCAATACCTCTCCTGAGCATATACCCAAAAGATGTTCCAACTGGTCAAAAGGACACATGCTCCACTATGTTCATAGAAGCCTTATTTATAATAGCCAGGAGATGGAAAGAATCCAGATGTCCCTCAACAGATAAATGGATACAGAAAATATGGTGCACTTACACAATGCAGTACTACTCAGCTATTAAAAACAATGAATTTATGAAATTCTTGGGCAAATGGATGTGTCTGGAGGATATCATCCTGAGTGAGGTAACCCAATCACAAAATAAGTCACTTGATATGCATTCACTGATAAGTGGATATTAGCCCAGAAACCTAGAATACCCAAGATACAACTCCCAAAACACAAGAAAATCAAGAAGGAAGACCACCACATGGATACTTCATTCCTCCCTAGAATAGGGAATAAAATATCCATGGAAGGAGGTGCAAAGACAAAGTTTGGAGCTAACACAAAAGGATGGTCCATCCAGAGATTGCCCCACCCGGGGGTCCATCCCATAATCAGCCACCAAATGCAGACACTATTGCACACACCAGCAAGATTTTGCTGAAGGGATCCTGATATAGCTGTCTCGTATGAGGCTATGCCAGTGCCTGGCAAATACAGAAGTGGGTGCTCACAGTCATCTATAGGATGGAACACAGGGTCCCCAATGGAGAAGCTAGAGAAAGTACCCCAGGAGCTGAAGGGGTCTGCAACCCTATATGTGGAACAACAATATGAACTAACCAGAACCCCCAGAGCTCGTGTCTCTAGCTGCATATGTAGCAGAAGATGGCCTAGTGGGCCATCATTGGGAAGACAGGCCCCTTGGTATTGCAAACTTTATATGCCCCAATACAGGGGAACGCCAGGGCCAAGAAGTGGGAGTGGGTGGGTAGGGGAGCAGGGCGGGGAGAGGGTATAGGGAACTTTCGGGATAACATTTAAAATGTAAATTAAGAAAATATCTAATAAAAATTTTTAAAAGAAGGCAAACAATCTAATCTTCTCCAATGAGATACACAAATAACCATGAAAACATAACCAACATCATTAACCACCAAAACCTGAAAATGGAAACTACAACTGGTGTATCACATGATCCTCACTAGGATAGCTAGAATTTTAGAAAGTAAGGCAAGAATTAATCAGGGCATAGAGAAAAAATGAAAATGTAAAATACTCTGAAAGAACATTCCAAAGTTTCTCAAAATGTTGACTATGGAGTTACACATTACCTAGCAATTCTGCTCCGGAGAAGCAAACACACACACACACACACACACACACACACACACACACACACACAAATTTATAGTCAGGTGCTCAAAACAGTGTTCCACATATACCCAACATGGAGAAACAACTCAGATCTCCACCAGCTGTTGAAGCCAATCTCTTTGTCCTGTCCTCAGTAGCAGGTACAGCCCGGCCTGGACACTATCGTTCTGTGCTTGCTTCTGTTTGTACTGCATTTCCACTTCACTTAGCAAACGAGAAGATGACACCCCTGACTTTCCTGCTTCCAGGCAGACATGTCACTGACCGCTCTTGGATAAAGATAAAGTTAAATATGCACTTGCAAACAAAATATATGAAAGCAAAGTAGCTCTCCGTAAGGGGCATTACTCTGTGTTTTCTGAACTCATGAATAATCAAACACTGTGAACTGTTTCTGCTTATACCGCAAAGCAATGAGGCTAGTGTTGGCGAGGGCAGTGGCTTATGGACGTTTGTCACACAACTAGCCGGGGGCATGTTTTGGCAGCAGGACACTTAGAAACTGAACAGTAGAAGCTCCCCATGGCAGCATACTGTTAACTGAGTAGATTGACAGCTCAGGAACTCAAACTCAATAAAGCTGAGTCGGATTTTATTTATTTATTTCATTTTTTTAAGTTTCTGGCTTTCAAGGTTTTTCTGTTGAAAACAAATCATATACTATTAGTGACCTCTAGAGGGCGCACAAAGCTTTCATTGTCTTGCACAAAATCAAAGCCTGGTGAATGGCAGCTAAACCTCCAGAGGGTGCTAAAGCCAGCCAGGCTGTCTTCTCACTGACTTTTTTTTTTTATTATTAAATCTAATAAATATTTAGTAAATTCACCATGAATATTTCAATTCTGGTAATTTCACTCTAATTGGTTTGAGGTTTACCAACCTTTACTGCTTCCTGGTAAAATATAACATTTCCAAAGCATATAAAAGCATTTTCTCAACCAGTGTTTAATTACAATTATGAGTTACATTCATGTTCTTTTATTCTTTTTTCCATACAATTTATTCTGATCACACTTTCCACTCCCCTGTGTTCTTTATTCTTAATACTTCATGAATATGAGAATTTATTGCTATCTTGATTAATTAAAAAATTAAAATGTTCAAAAGACAAGTCGGGCTTCTTGGATTCAAATTGCAAACACTTCATAATTATGATGTTAACAATTATGTTTCTCTCTCTGAACCTCAGTTTACCTGCCAATTGAAAATAACAATATCATCCCTATAGAACTGTTTTAAGGATTAAAAGAGAAAATAAAGGATAACATGGTACCTAGAATACAGTAAATGTTTAATAATTTTAAATACATGCAAGTACTCTTCTAAACACATTATATGTATTAACTCAGAGCCACTGTATAAGGCAGACAGTGCTATCATTAGTTATCAGATTTTTAAAAAACTACCTGGTTACGAAGCAATTATAACTTGTCTATGTTATACAGCTAGACAGTGGGCAAGTGGGACGTAAACTCGGGTCCTCTACAGCTCTTGAATCTGTGCTCTGAATCGCTGAAGCAGAATGACCCTCCATAAACATCAGGACCCATTAGGCATGGTAGTTATCACTGGTTTTATTTTCATTTTTATATGAATTTTTATAACGTAACTAAGCACCCCAGTCATTACTCAGAATAAATATAAATATATATCAGAAAATACTTTCAATTAATATAGTAGCACTCTCAATAAATTCACGTGGGAACATGCCATCTTATAAATTCTGATAGATTTTTATTAAAAGATTAAAATCCAACTAAATTTATAAGTAAACGAAGATGAGGTTGCCAATCACAGTTTGACAGGAGGACTCTATTGGCAAAGGTAACACACAGTTTGAGCACAGGACATGAAAGAAGTCCATTGGTAATGACCAGGAAGCCTCCTCGCTCCTGCAAGCTTTCACGGGACTAGAAGGTGCTGCTGTACCTTGTGGTTGCTGCTGAGGGAGAAGCATCGACAGCCTCACCCAGCTGTGACCCCTGTGAGCTATGCTAATGACTGGCATGTACCCATGATGTAACAGCGGCACAGATGTTAGGAGGCTAGCAAACTGCTGCTTGATCCACAGAGGAGCACTGGTACTGAAAATCTGGTTAGGAAGCCTGCAAGCCTAGGGATAGACCTAATGTTATTATGCTACTAAATGGACATGATAACAAATTGTCCTCTAAATTCATACCCATAGAGCACTTCTCTTCATACGCATAAACTAAGACAGCGCTCCATCATCAGTTTCTCTGTACAGTGACAGAAATTCCCAACTAATCAAAACACAGAGAATAAGTGTCCATGGAGTCCTCAGCCACAAGAGAACATCAATACCATCCCCAACACCAGCCTTAAATGTGACATCCACATAGTCCCTCCCCAAAGCTCAGGGACCATCAGAGAAGGGGGCAGAAAGACCGTAAGGACAAGAGGTCAGAAAGGACCAAAGTAAAACAGTGTCTTCTGGACATGGCAGGCCTGCAGCAGGCATGACCTCACAGCAGCTGTGCTTGCCTAAGACCTTCCTGCTCAAGACCAAGCCAATCAACACTGCAGTGTGTGGAGGGGGCAGGGCTCAGGACTGCATTCCTAAGACCTGCTCAAGACCAAGCCAATCAACACTGCAGTGTGTGGAGGGGGCGGGACTCAGGACTGCATTCCTAAGGAATGATTGATGGCTTCTGTAGGAAGGAGAGTCAGGTATCTTAGTATGGTAGGTGAGCTGCTCTACAGTGGACACCTTCACACCCAAGAGCATATGGACAGCACAAGTTGCACTCAGTGGGTTATTAAAACAAAAGAGAAGGATAAAGTTGGAAGTGAGAACTAGGAGTCATTGGGGCAAGGTGGGAGGTTAAACATGATCAAATATTAAAATTTCAGAGTTAATTAAAATAGCATATTGAAAATGAAGATCTACTTTGTTAAAGATTTATTTCTTTTTATGTATATGGCTACTTTGCCTGCATGTATGTCTGTGCACCACGTACATGCCTGGTGCCCTTGGAGGCCAAAAAAGGGCATCTGATACCCTGGAATTGAATTAGACCCAAGTTCTCTAGAAGAGCATCCCATGTTCTTTACTGCTAAGCCATCTCTCCAGCCCCAAAGGAACATTTTAGGAGATAGAACTCCAAGTTTAGCAAGAGGCTCAGCCTCAATAAATTAAAGTAGAATGAGATTGAGGAAGACCTCCAACTTCAACCTGAGACCTCAACGTACATACACATATGTATGCCAGCCTGGTCTACAGAACAAGTTCCAGGGCAGCCAGGGCTACATAGAGAAAGTCTATCTTGAAAAACAAAAAACCAAATATCCAACCAACAATTCAGTCTCACATTTGCGAGCACTTGTTGTAAGTCTATTTTTGTCTGCCTTTTATTTCAACTTTCTCTCAAAACTGATGTAGGATTGAAGCTCAGGAGATAATAACTTGTCTATCAAAATAAATAGTATTCGACTTGAGAGTGCTTGGTGTGTGAGGAGTGAGCCTAGTGGAAAGTACACTTTGCCACAGCTGTACATGTATGAAGCTCTCAGCCCCGGATGAACGTAAACGCCGGAACACAGTGTCGCTTCCTGTTGTGGTGTGGAACTCTGCCAGCTTTGGCAGACACCCCACCTTCTAGTCACCTCTGCTTTCACTCTCTTTACAGGGTCCCTGGTTCTCAGCAGTTTGGACCTCCATTGGCCCCTGTGGTCAGCCAGCCAGCTGTGCTTCAGCCCTATGGCCCTCCCCCCACAAGTACACAAGTGACTGCACAGCTGGCCGGAATGCAGATCAGTGGTGCTGTGGCCCAAGCCCCTCCCCCTTCTGGGTTGGGTTATGGTAAGTAGTTATGGAACCAGGACACTATCAGCCACTTTAAAGAAATTTGGGTCCTAGAAATTTTTATTTCCTTCACCTTTGAACCCTAGACGCAGGGACAGTCTTTTGATATGTTTTTATTTGTTTTTTATTTGATTTTGTTTATTATTTTGTTGATGGGAGCAGAAACTACCAAATAGGGCAGAATGACTTGGCCTCCACCTCTACCTCTTCTGTCTCTCAGGTCCACCAACATCATTGGCCTCAGCCTCAGGAAATTTGACACATGTGAACATGTATATACACAGACACACACACAACATCCACATTCACATGCAACGAATTTCAAACTAGGCAGAAAGATTACTGCGGAGAAAATGTAAGAAATAATGCTTCCCTCAAATGAGCCTTAACGCTAATAGGCAGTCGTTAATAGCCAAGCCAGGCTGTAAAATAATTTAAAACAATTTAGGAATTCACATTTAGGAAAAACCTGCTTGTAATATTTTAATGCTGAGGGCTGAATAAATTCCTGCGTCATCCATAATGATTTCCCGGCTTTGCCACTTAGTCATATATATATATATATATATATATATATATATATATATATATATATATATATATATATATATATATATATATATATATATATATATATATATATATATATATATATATGTAAGTACACTGTAGCTGTCTTCAGATACCCCAGAAGAGGGAGCCAGATCTCCTTACGGATGGTTGTAAGCCACCATGTGGTTGCTGGGATTTGAACTCATCACCTTCGGAAGAGCAGTCGAGTGCTCTTACCCACTGAGCCATCTCACCAGCCCCCACTTAGTCATTTCTTAGCACTTTAAAGAGCTGGAAAACTGGAATGTTGTCATCAAATTAGCCTTCTCGGGAATACAGGGAAATAATCACTAGAAACCCACCAAAATGTGTGCTGCACAGACAGGCTGGTACTCTCAGGTACTCTGTGCCTTGTTCCCTCTCTCAGTGTTATCCTCTCCTTACCTGCCACCTGAGGACATACTTAGAGGGATCTCCTTTGTTCTCATTTTTTGAGACAGCTATGTACTCCTAGCTGTCCTGGAACTCATCTGTAGACCAACCTGGTCTTGAACTCAGAGAGTTCTACCTGCCTCTGTCTTCTGAGTGCTGGAATTAAAGGTGTGTGCCACCACTGCCTGGCACATATATTTATTTCTTTTTCTTTAAGATTTATTTATTTTATGTATATGAGTACACTGTTGCTGTCTTCAGACACACCAGAAGAGGGCATCAGATCCCATTACAGATGGTTGTTGTGAGCAACCATGTGGTTGCTGGGAATTGAACTCAGGACCTCTGGAAGAGCAGTCAGTGCTCTTAACCACTAAGCCATCTCTCCAGCCCCCAGCTCCTTATAGTTATTTCTTATAAGACATACTTATACATGCACATCCATTTATCCCAGTCACCAGCACGATACCTGGGGCACATGGCACTCAGCACAGAAGCAGTGAAGTGTTGCTCAACTGATGAACTGAACTTAATTTATCTATACATCCCATAAGGAATATCATAATCTCTTCCCTAAGGACTGTTACAGTGTCTGAAATTATATATTTTTTATTTGCTAAAGAATCACTTTCAATTTAGATGACAATGGCAATCACTGTCTATGCACTCAAGAAGCAAGCACACTGTTGGGGATTGGGGACATGAAAGTTAGCTAGACATAGATCTTTAAGAAGTTAGACAATCACAGTCAGGAAAGTAGTAGTCCCAGGCAGGGTGAGAAGGACTTCGGAGGAAGTACACTAAAGTGAGTATGGGGCTGGTGAGGTCGCTCAGCGGTGACAGTGACAGTGACGCACCTGAGCTGCACTGCCTTACTTCAGTTCCCAGCCAAGCACACTGTGGCTCACAACTGTCAGAAAGGGATGTGGTGTCCCGGCTCCACAGAAGAGCACCTAAAGAGGCCACGGAATGCCTCCTGCTGAGTACAGAATCCTGCCAACTGTACTATGTATAATGTAAAGTTTCTGTAGGTTTTTACAGAAACTGTCAAGCAGAAAGATAAAGAGCAAAACCCCAAATCAGACATTTTAGATTAGCACCTGTCCTACAGCATTATTCTAGAATAGCGTCTCTCCTACGGCATTGGTACTTTTCGTTAGTTTTCCGACTTCATGAAAACTTCATGGGGATCTTAAAGGAGAATTATCTGGGATATATATGAAACACAATGTTGAGTCTTTGTATCTGTTTGCTGTAGACCAATGGATGCACTGTTGGTTAAAATTTCATCCAAGGAAACTATACGTCAAAAAGTTTAAAACTCAAAAATACAAATAGATTGTTCTCAAGTATTTATCATTTAATGAAGAGGAAGGATTTATGTTTAATTCTGTTTTAAAAAATGGTCTACCTGGCATAAAAATTACTTTGAGTTTAACCCCAGGATATAGCAAATGATTCTACATTAAGACTTTTGATGCTGAGAGAAAAAAACAACTATCTAAAGATTGGCAAAATTCCCACCTTAAAGACATAATACTTTGGTTCAGGAGATGGCTCAGGAGGTAAGGACGCGTGTTACTGAGCTCAGGAGGTAAGGACGCGTGTTACCAAGCTCAGGGGGTAAGGACGCGTGTTACCGAGCTCAGGGGGTAAGGACGCGTGTTACCGAGCTCAGGGGGTAAGGACGCGTGTTACCGAGCTCAGGGGGTAAGGACGCGTGTTACCGAGCTCAGGGGGTAAGGACGCGTGTTACTGAGCTCAGGAGGTAAGGACGCGTGTTACTGCGCGCGCACACACACACAAACACACACACACAAAATAAAGGGTGCAGTACTTCTAGAAATAACAAATATACTCACATGACACATCTGTAATAATTATAAGCTATTCATTTTACTAACAGGGAATTTAGCATATGTATATATATATGCATGTGTGTATGTATACATATAAATATGCACACATGTATATAAACATACTTATGCAGCAATGCATGTAGCCAAGAGGTTAAATATATCATTATATCACAATGAGTTACTAAAACCTAAACACGAGGCCATTACATCTTTAAAAACCATTTGTTTTAACCAGACCTCAGCGAAATGCATTTAAGAGATATACCACTTTGTTTTTAGAATCTATCTTATTTTATGTGTATGAATGTTATGCTTGTATCTATATATGCACACCACATGCATGCCTGGTATCCAGGAAAGTCAGAAGAGGTTGCTGAATCCCTACAACTGGAGTCACAGACCATTGTGAGCCACCATGTTTAAGTACTGAGAATTGAACCAGGGTTCTCTCCAAGAGCAACAAATGCTCCTATCCATTTAACTCTCTCCATTCCCACTAGCATGATTTTAAGATTCAATATCTAATCTGAAAATAAATGAGTAGTTTATTGGAGTCAGAAAATAATACAATGTGTTCTCAACTGTTTTTGACTGAATTATTTTTGTCACCATTTCTAATATATGGCAGTACATTTTATAAGAGAGACATTAATTCTGAAAGCTACAATGGCAGAAAATATTTTAATGGTTTTAAATAAGTTTCTTATAATAATGCTTAAAACTCCCCAGAGAGCTACTTTTATCTCTGTTGGGCAGAGAGAAGGGAGCAGCGAGAGTCACAAATGTCCTCAGAAAAAGAAGTGGGGAATGTTTTAAGACTTTCTCTATTAATAGATCGGTTTCATTAGAAAGCACTGGAAAAAGCAAGCCTACTTTATATGCAGCTAAAGTGTTTTTATGGGAGAGAAGTATTTACAAGCAGTTTATTAATAATAAAAGTGGTTTAAGAGCAAAATTCTTTCTACAAGCCTGTTTATTACATACTAACCTTGCACTGCACGCCAATTCCTATACAATTATGTAGACAAATGGCGGCAGTGTGGCAATTATGAAATTGTTGTAGATTTTAGACTCAATAGCCTCCCTTACAGGTTACTGTCTTAACCAGGATGCTTTCAGAGTGAAAGGAAGCATTGATAATCCTATCGTGAAAACAGGTATCCACTGGTACTACTCGTGGCAACCAGAAAACATGGTCATTCTTATCTAGAAAATATCATTCTAATTAATACCATTAGCAGAGGTGAGAAAATATGTGATCCAGATGCACATTCGTGTGGGTGTGTACACTCATGTGTGCTCACACAGAGGCCAAAGAAGGATGTTGGGTATCTCTTTCTACCATTATCCACCTTATTGTTTGAGACACGGCCTTTCACTGAACCTTAAGCTGTTTCAGCTAGAAGGTCTGGCCAGTGAGTTCCTGAGATTTACATATCTCAACCCCCCAATGCTGGGTTACAGGCATGTGTGGTCATGCCCAGATTTTGTGTGGGTGGTTGGGGATTTGAACTCAGGTCCTCTTGCTTTAATATCAAACATTCCAACCCAATAAGTCATACCTCCAGCCTTTTGGGATTTTTATAGTTACTGTTATAAACAAAACCCCATCAGAAAGGAAATAAATATTAACATTTTCTTACCAAGATCAATGTATTTAGGGTCCAAGGGTGTGCCAATAGAATTGCAAAGAACAAGCACAAACTGTAAACAGATAAAAGAAAAAAAAGAATATCAGAATATCAGAATTCTTCTAAGAATATCAGAGTTCTTGCTTGTGAACAGTAAGGACATGTACTTCACATATCATGCTTATCTTTCTCAAGTATCACTAACCTGGAAATGACTGATAAAACTTCAGTACAAAGAAAAGCAGACGAGAGGAAAGACAGTCTACAGCACTATTACAAACCAGGAGTTTTAGCAAGGCCGCGGGTCTCCCACTCTAACAAGCACCACAGTTGTAGGAGAACACAAGGCAAGTGGTCCAACCACTTCCATCATTTACATGTCTAAATGCCCAGATGCTATAGCACCCTAACACACACCTCCCCATCTATCCCAGCCACGCAGAAGCCAAAGTAGTTTGTTACCGTTGCACCAAATGTCTCCATTTCATTCTCCTCCTTTGAAGCAATATATGAATGGTATGAGAAATTCAGAAAAACTCAATTAATTCAGGAGCAATGGCTTATATCCAAACAGTCATGACCAATATTAAGAAAAACACAATGTACATTTTACACTACACTGTTCTAAGTTGGAAATTTCATCTTAACTATTAGTTATTGAGTCATATATTGACAATACTGTTTTACTTAAATGTTTTCCTAACAAGCTCAGTAGTGTGTTAGCTATATATTTTCCTATCAATGCCTCAAATCTTGTTTAACTTTATAAAAGTAAACTTAGTGATAATAGACTAAATTCTTTCCATCTACTACTTAAAATAGGCTTACCTATTGCCTTAGCATACTACAAAAGTGTGCTTTTAACTTTTCTGCTTAACAATCATGTCAGTTTATAAGTTTCCAGAATCAAAAAATGCACAGGATTTCTTAAAAAAATAAAAAATAAAATAAAATAAAAAATCTGGCACCCTCCTGGCTTTCTACTCCATAGTGCAGTGATTCTCAGCCCTTTAACACAGTTCCTCGTGTTGTGGTGATCTCAACCTACAATTATTTTCATTGCTATTTCAGAACTGAAGTTTTGCTACTATTATGAATTGTAATGTAAGTATCTAATATGCAGGATATCTGATATGTGACCCTTGTGAGAGGGTTGTTCTACCACCAAGGGGTCTCGTCCCACAGGCTGAGAGCCACTGCTGGGCTGACAGCCACCACTCTAATGCTTCCTTCTGTTACTTACGTCCCAACTCTAAGCAGCATGCCTTCTGTTTGCTGGATGATGGTTGGGTTTTCCTTTCCAGTGTTTTTTGAGACAAGGCTTTACCTTGTAACTGACGCTGGCCTTGAACCCTAACAACCTTCTGCTGCAGCAGAAATAGAATTACAGGCAGGAGCCACGTGGATGGCTTCCAGGTAGCATGTTCCCAGTGCTCCCTCTTGCTCCGTTCGGGTTTAGCCGTTACTCATTGCTTTCCCACTGTGAACTGAAGGCCCTTCACTCTCTCCATCCTCCTTCCCAGTCCCAGCTCGCTTCAGTGACCACTTACTTCTTTTTGCTTTGAACATAACTTCGGTAGGAGCTTCTGAAGTGTGAAGCCTCCGTGATCACACCACTTTAACCACACAAAGACTCCTCCCACAGCAGTCCCTCCACCATGCTGGGACTTCTGTTTTAGGCATACTGTACTGTCCTTGTTAACATATGCAGGTTTCAGGGTTATGGTTTGGAGTTTTTCTGAATGCCTCCACAATGTGGAAACATATCACTAACTTGAACCTCCAACTCTGCCCCAACTAAGCATATCTTCTCTCAGGAGATCTGAGAAGGCCATATCTTCTCTCAGGAGATCTGAGAAGGCCATATCTTCTCTCAGGAGATCTGAGAAGGCAATGGCCTGACTAAATGCACCCTGCTTTCTCTTGGAGCCTGTCCTCTCACTGGGGTCCCCAGATATGCCTCTCAGTGGTCAGCTGCTACACTCTTCACCACAGGGCTGGGCTTCCGGGGTTTCTCCTCTCTCTTGGTTTATTCCTATCTTGGGCCTTTATCATGAAATAACTCCCTAAGATCCGGTACGTTTGGGAGGAAAAGTGTTGGTGACCTTGCACATGTAAAAAGTAAACCACATTAGTAGTTTGTTTACGTTGAGAAATCCTAGACAGGGAAGTATTTTCCCTCAGAATTTTGAGGGCAACTCTCCAAGCTGATGACAAGCTGAATGCCACCCCAAGGTCTCATCTTATGAAATCTGCTTTCTCTTGAAAAGCGGTGGGTGAGAGGGGCATGGTGGGTTTGTGGGTTTGTCTTGTGTGTCAGTTTAATCCCCAGTATTCTGAAGCTCACAATGACGTTCACAATGTGGAAACATTTTTAGTCACTGAGCTAGGTTTCTTCTCATGGAAAACCTCAAGGGAATTTTTCTTTTTTGTTCTCTTTCTCTCTCCCCCTTCCCTCCTTCCCTCCCTCCCTCCCTTCCTCCCTTATTCCCTTCCTCCCTCCCTTCCTCCCTCTCTCCTCCCTCCCTCCTCCATCTGGAGTGTGCATATGTATATGTGCTCACACGTGGGGGTTCATGTTTGTGCACATGCATGTGGAAGTTGACTTCCTTGTCATGGTGCACTTGATTTACTGAAGCAGGAGCTGTTGCTGAACCCAAGACTGGCTGATTCGGCCGCTCTGGTCAGTCAGTTTGCCCCAGGGACTTCCTCTCTGACCTCCCCAGTACGGAGAGTACAGGTGCACTGTCCTGGCTCCCAGCTTGTAGGGGTGTATTAGGGATCCTATCTCCCTCCTCACACTTGCAAAGTATGGTTTACCCTCTGGGTCAGCCCCCAACCACCAGACTCCATTTGCCTATTCACTCTTTAGTGAATAGTGTTCAAATCGTAAGCTTTCATTTTCTCTTTTTTGCCATTTCCTTGTCTTTTTAGTTCCTTACTGTTTCCTTCCCTTTTTGTCCAATCTTCCTGGCAAACTTTTCAATGAGATTATCATCTTTGTAATTCCCAAATCTCTGGTTTTCTATATGTCCTTTTCTTGTCTATGAGTGGAAGTCGCCGGCCTGTCTGAGAATAGACAGTGACTGTTCTGAGACAATGGTGCTTCTGAATTGCTCTCCCTGGGCTGGAGCAAGGGCCAGGAGCAGCTGTGGCTCTTGCAGAGGGCCAGGGTTCAGTTCCCAGCACCACCCATAACACCACTTCCAGGGGATCAGACACCCTCTACTGGACTCTATTGGCACCAGCATGCTTGTGGTGCACAGACAAGCAGACACATGCATGCTGTCATGCACCTTTAATCCCAGCACTCAGGAACCAGCGACCTGAGGATCTCAAGGAGTTCGACACCAAGCTGGTCAACATAGTGAGTTCCATAAAAGACAAGTCTACATAGAGAAATCCTGTCTCAAAAAAAAAAAAAAACAGACAACCAAATTACTTTAACTGCCCCTCCTAGCCTATGTCTCCCCAATCCCTAGTTCTTTTCTACTTGTGTTTATATTTTGCATTTCTTGCTACATTGGATGTTTCCCCAAATATGTGTGCTGCCTTTCCAACTGCTATACTTAGGAACAAGATGCTAAAAGTCTATGTTACCTACTTCACCATCAGTGGGCCTCATCCGCCATGAGCTTCCTGTGAGGAAGTTGGGTAGAGCTGTTTTAAGAAGTTCTCAATTTGTATGTAGTCCTTTCTGCTGAGACTGCCCAACCTACTACCTCAGAGCCGGGAGCTCAGCTGCCTGTGCTCTGGGAACCACGCAGGAGAGCGGGGAGGGACCAGGAGGGTAGAGCGTAGAGGTTAGTGCCAATACCCGCCTGACTTTCAGCAGTCAAGTCTGTCCCTGTCGGCCAGGCCTTCAGCACAGAAACTTTTCTTTTTCCTCTCCTCTCCTCTCCTCTCCTCTCCTCTCCNCCCTCCCCTCCCCTCTTTTCCTTTCCTCTCCTCCTTTCCCCTTTCCTCCCTTCCCCTCTCCTCTCCTTTTCTTTCCTTTCCTCTCCTTTCCTTTTCTTTCCTTTCCTTTTCGGATCAAAGTCTAAAGCTTGTAATATGGCTTATCAAGTAAAGGGGCTTGCCACCAGCCTGATACCCAAGTTCAATCCTTGAAACCTACATAGTAGAAAGAGAGAGAGAGAGAACAGACTCCTGAAATGTGTCCTCTGACAGACACGTGTGTCATGTACCATCTGAAATGTGTCCTCTGACAGACATGTGTGTCATATACCATGAGAGCACACACGCACTTTAAATAAATGTAAAAAGATTTTTTTCTATAACTCTAGTTATGGTCTCACTCAGGTTTATTATTTTTATTGTTCATTTTTGAGATGACTATACTGACTACATATTTCTCCCTTCCCTCCAAACCTTCCCATATACGCCTTCCTTGCTTGCTTTCAAATGTCTGGCCTCTACTTTCATCAATTGTTATTTTATATATATTGGGAGGGGCACATACACAAATATGTGTGTATACATTTATTTATCTTACATGTATGGATGTTTTGTCTACATGTATGTTTGTGCTTCATATACATGCAGTGCCTATAGAGCCCACAGGAGGGTATTGGATCCCCTAGAAGTGAAGTTGCAGGCTGTTGTTAGCCACCGTGTAGGTGTTGAGAGTCAATGTGGGTTCTCTCTAACAGCAGCCAGTGCTCTTAACCACTGAGCCTTTTCTCCAGCCCTTATTTTTAAAAGTCTTACATGGTGACCAAACCTCAGTCTTGGCAGAAGGCAGCAAGACCACTCCCTCCCGTGGGCTGTCTAGAAGGAGACCTGGGAACTTTCCTGTTCCTGTGTCTCTTTGTGGTTTTGTCTGTCTTCATGCTCATATCACCTCTGGTACTCATAAACTGTCTTTCCCAACCAGGCCCCCGTCCTCCGTTTATCCAGCATTTTGTAACAGTTGCCCCGGCCACAGTCCATGAACGCCCTTCTTAGCCTGCTGACCTGACCTCCCAGGCTCACCTGCTCTCTGAGCTCCACCCGCTCTTTTCCTTACCTCTCTCTTCCCCTTTGGGCCTGTAGCTTTTTTGAAAAATACCTGTACTGCTGCTTCAGTTTGTTTCAGGAAAAAAAACAAAGCTAAGTGGGGCTGTTCAAACAACCACCTTTAACAAAATCTCTGTTCATAACCCAGCCAAAGCCACTGGTAGTCTTCTTCTCAAATACATACTTTTGCAATTTCTCAAATTGTTAGCATACTTTTTAAAAAACACATTATTTATTAATATTTTGATTTTGTGCTATGAGATTAATTTTTAAGGCACTATATCTCGAAATGAAAACAGATTTATCCAAGTCAAAAGCTACCGAAACTCATGTAACTCCACCAGTATTTCTGCTAGGCATCAGATAACCATTTTTCACTCATGACATACTTCAGAGGCAAAGCTTCAGTGTGAAAGAAGTTAGCATGAACTGTCAATGTCTTGCTGATAGGAAGAAAGAATCAGAGACTATAGAAACAGGCTCAGACAGACATCCAGGAGAGCCAGCGTTCTGTCCCCTCCAGTGCTCATGCTTGAGAAGGCCAGCAAGTAGAGCCCCAGCTCTGCCCATTGCTAACAACACAGTAGAAACTTCGGATACCAAAGGCTCCCTACCTGAGGGTGATTCTCATCAGCTTTTGTAGCCAAAATGCAGAAATCTCCACACGTGGTGATAGAAATGAGGCTCTTCACATATTTAACGTATTTCTCATTGTTTTTTGTGTCCCAGAATACAACACAGTATTCGGGACGATCGGGTCTGGTGTATGCATAAACCACCGTGTTGGAACAGTAGCCCCACTAGGGATGGAGACAGGGGAGGCACACACGTGGGGAGGAAAGAAGAAGATAGACTAGTTAATTAGGGGAAGAAAAATCACATTATTTTTATTTTCAAAATCGTGTAACAGTTGCAGTTATCAGGGCTAAAAAAATAGATCCTATTGGAAAACATCTAAACATCATAATAAAAGACATTTTTAAAAGAACGTTCTACAAAAATAAACTTATCTGTCTAACTTTTGTTAATTCGTAAAGGTTAAGCTTCAGGGGTAAAAATTTTCAATAGTAAATCCCTGCTTTGGAGTGGCCCAGAAAAGATCACCTGCTATCAAGAGTGAATTTTGTATCTCCAAGACAAAATTCAAAACAGATACTGTCTTTTCCCTTATCCTGGGTTGTTGGGGTTTTTTTTCCAGAATGTTTTTAATCTCTCTACATCTTATCCAATATATATATATATATATATATATATATATATATATATATATATATATATATATATATATATCACCCCCTAACACTTCCTGAGGAATAATCACGATCAGGTCTTTTGGCTACAACTGTTCACTGAATGTCTGCATCACAGAGCCCACTGGGAACAGAGCATGTACACTCACGGCCTCCCTCTGTCTAGTATGCCAGGATACGCACGGAGTCTTGAATATGCTGTACTCACTGTCAGCACTACGCTAATGTCATCACTAAAAGGTCAGTCATGTTTGACTCTCATACCACTCACTAACATCAACTTTGGCTTTCAAAGACTTTAGATTTACAAAAATGTTATAAAGACACAATGTTCCCAAATACCCCTCCTCCATTTCCCTGTCCTTAGCGTCGTACATGACTATGACACATTTGTCACAACCTGGAACACTAGACTGCATACTCATCACTAGCTTTGCCCTGATGCCCTCTGAGATCCCAGAATGTCACGGCAGCTACATGATCTTCTGCTGTCACGTCTCCCGCGCACGGCTCCTTTGTGCTACCAGTTTCTCAGTCCGCTGCACTTGATCTCAGCAAGGAAAGAAGCTGATTGAAGCTTCCCTTCACTTTGGATCTGTGTGGTATCTTCCCGTGCTTACATAGTCACTGGTGTGTAGAGAGGTGCTACTGAACTGAAAATGCTCCCCTTATGCATATGAAGGGTCTCTGACCTCCACGTGACATCACGGAGGGTGTCAACCCTCTTCATGTGGCCAGAGTGCAGTTTGCCAGCTTTGCCACTGGAAAGCTCTCTTTTTTTCTCTCTTTCCAAGCTATAAGGATGGGAGACTCTACCTCCTAGAAAGGCAGTATGTAATTTGGAATACTTCTGTAAGAAAAATCTGTTTATTTCCTTCCATTTATTTTTACTCAAATATACATCCATATCTACTCAGACGCTCTCCTTTTGTAATGAGCTATCATTGAAAGCTACATTGCTTCTATTTATTCCTCACATACACTGATCACAGTCCAATCCTGCCTGCTGTAAGCTATAGTGGGCTGTCTACGATGTCATCCTTTTCCATCGGAACACTTCCTGGTTGCCTAGCACTGTAAGATGCTCCATACATATCTTACATTTTCTCTATCCTAGTTTTAGAACCAGCCTTTTCTCCAAGGTGTTTTGACCTTTAAGCATTAAATACATAAGAGCAGGTCCCCCTTTCCTCTTCTCTCCCACTCTTATGCTGTGCTATGCTGAGCTGTGTGTGCTGCACTGTGCCATGATCAACCCCAGGGCCTTATGCATAGGCTCCACCTCTAAGCCGCATTCTAACCTCTGAACCCTTGGGTTGTTTCAGTAGACTCTCATTATATTTTGCAGGTTGCTCTCAAACTCACAACCCCTCTGCCCTCAACTCCCAGGAGATGGTAATATAGGCACGAGCCACTACTCCTAGATTGAATAATACTTTTCATAAAATAAATGACCCCAAGCTTGTTTTAGATCAATAGTCTACTGTTTATCTCATTTTCCTCCTCTGATCCCCTCAGCCCTTCTCCTCCCTTCCCATGCCTTGTGGGGAGGAGCATGATTTCTGTGAACTCCATCCCATGGGCTGCTCTGCTCTGTGGTTCCTTTGGGGTTTGTCCCCCTGCCTGGCAGCCTTGGCCTCCACTCACGGGTTCCAGGAACACTGTTCCCCTGCCTTGCTCCGTGAGCCCAGGGCTGCTGATGGCATCTGGGATCTGCTTAGCCCCAGTGCCGGCTTTATCTCCTTTGCTTTTCCTTTCACATCAGCCATACTCTGGACTAAGGTCTTCTGTTACTCTCATGAGTGCGCCATCTGTTTCCAGAGAGATCTTGACTCTTAAAGCCATTTTAACCAGGCCGGGCGTGGTGGTGCACGCCTTTAATCCTAGCACTCGGGAGGCAGAGGCAGGTGGATTTCTGAGTTCGAAACCAGCCTGGTCTATGGAGTGAGTTCCAGGACAGCCAGGGCTATACAGAGAAACCCTGTCTTGAAAAAACAAAACAAAACAAAGCCATTTTAACCAATTCAAGAAAAAGCTGCTCTTTTTAAGAGCTTCATTCACATTCTACTAGTTTCTTATTTAAAAAGCTGCAACAGGTTTAGTTTAAAAAAAAACCCACTATTTTACAACTGATCTTAATACCTTATAATCAGGTCGAATATTTGCAAAATATATAAAGGAGTCCACAGCTAGAGCGATCTTCAGTCCGCCTCCTTCCCAAGACAGCGAACACATCTGCTTTCCTGGAACTTTCAAAGTACCCAGATGCTGCCGGAAAATGGAATTTATTATAACAAACATAGAAGATTTGAATGTGCCAATACTACTCCAGAAAATTCTAAAAATTAAATTTATTAATAATACTACTGGGCAAGATAATGTATATTTATGAAAACAATGCTTACATATTAGTATCTATCATTTGTAACTCATTATTGAGATAGGTTTTCTTCAAATCATGCCAAATATGGCGGAGGTCACCTTTCATCCTAGCACTAGAAAGCAGAGTCAGGTGGATTTCTGTTTGAGACCAGCCTGGTCTACATAGCAAGTTCCAGGATATCCAGGGCCATATAGTGAGAATCTGTCTCAAAGGGAAAACAAATAGATTGCTTCACAATAAATTATAATGATGAAAAGTTTAGAAGGACTGGCAGGTATTTGTTTAATACCCAAAGACACTTAAAACCCAGAAATATGAACATAAAGTAAATGTATTATACTAAAATACTAATCAAGTTAGTGATTTAAAAGAGATATTTATTTGGGTCACAGAGAAAATATCCTCAATAGCTATTTCATGACAGTTTCCTGTATCAAATGTTTAGATTTCTAAACTTAGATTATAAAATGGTAAGTATAATAAAATCTTACAGAACACAATTTAGACACATGCTTGATATCTGGAAACTACTGCTCAAATGTCCCTCAGGGAAGGTGTGGTGAGCTGGACCCTCAGGGAAGGTGTGCTGAGCTAGACCCTCAGGGAAGGTGTGGTGAGCTGGACCCTCAGGGAAGGTGTGCTGAGCTAGACCCTCAGGGAAGGTGTGCTGAGCTAGACCCTCAGGGAAGGTGTGCTGAGCTAGACCCTCAGGGAAGGTGTGCTGAGCTAGACCCTCAGGGAAGGTGTGCTGAGCTAGACCCTCAGGGAAGGTGTGCTGAGTTGGGCTTTCTGCTCCTTCTACCTGATTACGGCTGTGCCTGCTGGAAATGAGAAGCCAAGTTCTGAACATGCTTACCTCACCAAACGGTGTGTAGAACTGCACGATGTTGATGTCCTTGTCCTGAGTGACTACTTTCTGGGAGCCGGCCACAGCTAACACACTGCCGATGTGGTTCCACTGGATGCCGACCACATACATGCCCGTGTCGATCAAAACCGGGTCTGGGAGAGAGAGAGAGAGAGAGAGAGAGAGAGAGAGAGAGAGAGAGAGAGAGAGAGAGAGAGAATGTGGCAGCTGGGTGATAACTTAGCCTAGAAAACTGAAAGTCTTAAGAATAATTTTCAAAATATTTTTAAGCTTCTCCGACTTAGGAGACAGAGTTTGCTTACTTTGGTCGCTCTCGTGCCGCATTATTTGGCATCTCCCGTTGTCAAAGCAAATGGCCAGGCAAGGGCAGTCGGGCTCCACGTAGCCTTCCGCGCCGTGGTACCAGTGAATCCCAGCGATACTGATCGCGCCAGTGACGTTCACCAAGCAATTCAGTTTCATTTTCATCTAGGTAGAAGTGGTTAGCTGAGGCTTAGTAAGTGCGTCTAAAATGGGCAATGCAATCTTCACAAGGATTGAAGGACAATCAGTAAGCATGGTCTCCCTAGAGACGCAAGCTTCGGGACTTGCTGCTTCACCGAACCTGGATAAATTACTTCTCTGACTTTCCATCTTTCCCCACATATAAAATAAGGACAGAAACAGAGAGATAAGTCCGCTGTGTGCTTGTTATCCCAGCACTCCAGACACTGAGGCAGGAAGATCTCAAGGATGAGGCAAACCTGGGCTACATTGCAAGTACAAGGTCAGTCTCAACAACATAGGGAGACCTAATCTCAAAATATAATTAAAAAAAACCTACACTCACACTCAGAGTTTTTAATGAGAAACAAATGACAGTAGAAGTTCATGCATTCAAGACCAGCCTGGGCCGTGGTGTCAGATTATATCTCAAAAAAGGAAGGAAAGAAGGAAGGGAGGGAGGGAGGGAGGGAGGGAGGGAGGGGGAAGGAAGGGGAGAACAGTTTTACTTCCACCAAGAAGTGAACTAAGAGATGTAATTCTTACAAACAAGACTAGGTAAGAAATCTATCATGGCTCCACCTCTCAAAGCCAGAACTTTCTCCAGATCATGCTGGCCAAGCTCACTGTCTGTTTCCTTTCCAATTCTTGTGATAAATACTCTGTCAAAGTAATCTGGTGGGAAGAAGCACATTTTATTTTAGCTCATAGCTCAAGGGTGCAGTTCAGCACCGCAGAAAGGTAAAAGCAACAGGAACTCTAAGCACTTACAGTCAGGAGGCAGCAGGTCTGTGTGTGTGTGTGTGTGTGTGTGTGTGTGTGTGTGAGAGAGAGAGAGAGAGAGAGAGAGAGAGAGAGAGAGAGATGCTGATGCTAGCACAAGGAATGGTCTTCCCACATCCATGAGCACAATCAACCCCTCCAAGACACTCCTGCAGGCTAACCTTAATCTCTATACTCCTTCTCAGGACTGCCCTGACGTTCATCTCCTAGGTGATGGCTGACCAGGCTGACAAGCAACACTAACCACCATACCTGCTCAATTTGACCTTCTTTCTAGAAACTGATTTTTCTCCCTTATATATTAAATCAGTTACGATTCTTTTCACAAACAAGCTCTAGTTACTACAAAAATATGTTGGGTACCCTGCATAAAAACTTTGATCCAGGCACCTCAAGACTTAAAGAGAAACTTACACAGCATGTTATCCTTCTCATTACCCTTCAGCTTCAATGCTCTGTCATCCTGTCCCATCCAGCAACAGAAAATCAGGCCTAAAGGCTGCACTCCGCTCCATTAATTCACCTTAAGGAATGAACCTTGGGCTAAAAGAGGGCTTGCCTGCAGGCAGGAAGCCTTGCATTAGACCCAGCACCTGCAAAAGACGGAGTATGGTGCAGGTATGTTCCTACAAACCTTACACCTCTGGAGGCAGAGACAGAAGAAGCCAAAATCCAGATACGCAGCAAGCTCCAGCTTGCAAGACTCCTCTCTCAAAACAAAAAACAGCTAGCCCCACCCCTGCCTCGGTTACTGCTTTGTTGCTGTGACGAGGCATGATGACCAAAACAATTTTTTTCTTTTGGTTTTTCAAGTCAGGGTTTCTCTATGTAACCCTGGCTGTCCTGGAACTAGCTCTATAGACCAGGCTGGCCTCAAATCCAGAGATCCACCTGTCTGTGCCTCTGCCTGCACCTCTACCTCTGCCTCTCCCTGCCTCTCTGCCTCTCTGCCTCTCTGCCTTTCTCTGCCTTTCTCCACCTCTCCTCCACCTCTCCTCTGCCTCTCCTCCAGAGCCTCTCCACCTCTCCGCCTCTGCCTCTTGAATGCTGGGATTAAAGGTGTGCACCACCACTGTCCAGACCCAAGGCAACTCTTATTTTAAAAAGAAAAAGATTTGATTGGAAGTTTTTCATAGTTTTAAAGGGGTTAGTCAATGATCATCATGGCAGGAAGCAGACAGGATGGCACTGGAGCAGTAGCTGAGAGCTTTATATCCTGATCCCCAGGAGAGAGAGAGAGAGACAGAGACAGAGACAGAGAGACAGAGAGAGAGAGACAGAGAGAGAGAGAGAGAGAGAGAGAGAGAGAGAGAAAGAAAGAAAGAATATGAATAGGACTGGTGTGGGCTTTTGAAATCTTAAAGTCTACCCCCAGTCACATACCTCCTCCGACAAGGCCACACCTCCTAATCCTTCCCAAACAGATCCACCTATGGGAGACCCAGCATTCCAATAGATGAGCCATGGGAGCATTCCCATTCAAAGCACCATACCACACCCCCCAAAAACTAAGATTTGTCTTTTAACTTTTAAAATTGTTTAGATGATTAGAAAATTAAAACTGAATTAAAGACAAAGTCTACAAACTATTGTAACTATCATAATAAAGGCAAACATATATAAATGACATCTAAACTAATCATAGAAAAGTATCCTAATACAATAATGAATCTATACACTTACTATAAAATTTCCTTGATTATCATAAATGTGTATTTCTCCATTTGCCATTCCAAAAAGTAGGATTTTACTATCTGCAGACCAGGTCACATGGCACAGCTGAATTCCCTTCAGGTCTTTCCCCCAAATCCGATTCCCTAAAACAAAGCAGGGCCAGTTATAACCAGCTCAGAGCTGTGATCCTCCAACAACTGCTTCCGAATATTGATTCCCTAAAGCTCTCTCAAATTCCACACAGCTTCACGCAGTCACTCAATTAATTTAGTCAATAAATATTTATTAGCACTCATAAGCTGTGTAACACTGAGACCTTTCCAGTAGCAGCTGTTTCACGCTGTCTCCTGTCTCTTCTACTCCCAGGCAGATGAGTGAGTCATCTGCTGTAGAAAACACACAAGCTCTCTCAGAAGCAGCTCTTCATTTGCTCGCACCCTCAAACATCAGAGCATAAGGAACCCAAGCTGGGCCTTTCTGCTGCACCAGCACAGCAGCAAAGGCAGCTCCGGGGTGAGCCCTTCTATGATCAGGCCTCCATCCAAGCCTGTGGTCAACCTCTTCCCAGTTCTACAAAGCTCACCCGAGAGATCATCCTCACCTCTCTTCTTTAAACTCCTCTCTCAGTGCCCTGGCTTACACATGTTTAATTATACATCAAGATCCTAAGCACCTTGAATAAAAACAAACAAAACCAGACCCCTTCGCTTGACCCTAAACCTCCTGGCACTGCCCTATTTCTACAGTCCCTCCCAGCCACAGTTTTTACTTTATTACAGCGCTGAGGTCTCACTTCCTTGTGGTCCCCTCAACTGTAAGTCACTCCAGTCTGCCTGCTACCACACAGCTCCATTAAAGCATCCTGTATGGGGCTGTGACTGCCTGATGCTGAGGCCAACTGAAAATGGGTCTATCCTACTCTTGTCCTGTCTTTTCAGACCACGCTCTCCTTCTTGATACTCTCTTTCATGAGGCTTAGAGTCCTTTGTCTCCAAGATGTTTACTCTCAGTATCTTTTGTGAAATTCTTTTTTTCTCTTCCAAAGCTATTCCTTGGTCCTAAGACATGCTACTCCTCAAGCTCCTCCTCCTCCAGGAAGTCCTCTCTGATCTCTCCCCATCTGCCTTTGGTGGTGTTCCTGCATGTTCCTTCACCTGGGCTGCTGACCGGTGACGGCCTTAACTCAGGGTCACTTCTGATGCAGGTCAGGACAGGTGCCTTGAACTCCTAAGCTACAGCTGCCGCTTTCCAGGCTCTCAGTCACACTGGGTGACACCATGAGCACACACAGGTGACTCCACGACAGCGATTCCAAACCATCCCATAAGGATGTTTTTATATTAAACCCAAGATGCAGACTCACAAGAGGCACAACCTCACTGTGGTCTAGAATTTGAAAGAAATGGGTATTTTAGGCTATAAAATATGACAACTGCATAATTCTGTTCAACTGGAAATACAAATTTTTCTAATTTTATACTTTTGAAACTAAAATCTACATTTCTATACAATATGATACATTTCTAACCAATAGGAAGATCAATTATATAAATGATACTGAGAAATTGATTTAGCTGTTTTCAGTACTACTGTACAAAAGTGAAACAGTAGACTTGTCTTGAAAATACTTCCAGGTCAGAGGTTAAAAATCACAAGGTGGTTCCTAATGTCACCAAATCATATAATAGTCACATAACAGATGCTTTTTTTCTTAATGTCTATTTTTCAGTCAGAATGATAATTAACTTAAATCTTTAAAGGTAGTCAGGAACCCCTGGTCTCCGGCCAATGTCCAGTGACTGGATTACCGTCTACTGAGCCGACTATCACAGCTCCATCTTCGTACACGATGCAGATCTTCTGTCCGTCAGCGTTCCAGCTCATGCTGCGAACCACAGACTTGTTACGATTGTTGATCATCTCCTCATACCAAGAGCCTGTGTTCACAAGTTTAAAAAAGTACAGTCAAAACCTTCACATTAGTTAGGCCAGGAGGAGGTGACTCACACCTTTAATCCCTGTACTCAGGGGGCAGAGACAGGAGGATCTCTGAGTTCAAGGTCAGCCTGGTTTACAGAGTGAGTTCCAGGACAGCCAGGTCTACACAGAGAAACCCTGATTTAAATAAGGAAAAAAAGAAAAACTTTCACATTTTTCACCTGGTGCTTAAGGGTTGATAATATTTTCTGGGCATTGTTATGCATGCCACTAATCATAGCACTTGGAAAACTGAGGCAGGAGGATCATAAGTTTGAGTCCAGGTTGGGCTACATATAGCAAGACCCTGTCAAGGAAGGAAGGAAGAAGGGAGGGAGGGAAAGTGGGAGAGAGGGAATGAGGGAGAGACAGAGAGACAGAGAGAGAGAGAGAAGAGAGAGAGAGAGAGAGAGAGAGAGAGAGAGAGAGAGAAGTAGCAAGACCCTGTCAAGGAAGGAAGGAAGGAGGGAGGGAGAGAGGGAGGGAAAGTGGGAGAGAGGGAGGGAGGGAGAGACAGAGAGACAGACAGAGAGAGAGAAGAGAGAGAGAGAGAGAGAGAGAGAGAAGTTGCTAACTTCTAAAAACACACTCTTGGATAAATAATTGGAAAGTGTTTATAACCTAAGGCATTTAACCTCAAAGCCTTCAAATCACCACAAACAAAAGTTTGATTAGGTATTATCCCTAATTGCTTCAAGATTATCATAGAAAATATGACAAATATCCTTCTCTTATTTGACATTTCTCTCTTCTTATCAATTAAGGGTAAGAAATTACATTGCTTTTTCAGGGCTGAAATAGATAATTTTTCTAAAAACTCAACTTTTCCTACTGGGTGATCTATTCAGATAGTGAGGAAAAACATAACAATAACAGCTTTACATTTATGCATAAGCTCCTGTGATGATTAATTATCACATTAATTATGATTATAAATACAGCATAGTATTAGTTAAAACTCTGCCTGTTTATGAAGTTGTCAAGTATGGCTTCAGAAAGATAACTCAGCAGGTAAGAATGCTTGCCCCCAAGGCTGGGGACCAGTGCTCCATCCCTGGGGCCCCCAAGGCTGGGGACCGGTGCTCCATCCCTGGGGCCCCCAAGGCTGGGGACCAGTGCTCCATCCCTGGGGCCCCCAAGGCTGGGACCAGTGCTCCATCCCTGGGGCCCCCAAGGCTGGGGACCGGTGCTCCATCCCTGGGGCCCCCAAGGCTGGGGACCAGTGCTCCATCCCTGGGGGCCCCCAAGGCTGGGGACCGGTGCTCCATCCCTGGAACTCACAGGGCAGCAGAGAAATGACTTTTAAACATTGTCCTTCATCTCTGCACATACATTGTGACATGTTGGGCACACACAATACACACACATAGGCGCACAAAATTTCAAAGTAAAGTTCAAGTACAACATGACATTTCTGTAATGAAAAATTTATAAATGGGAAGCTGGACAGATGGCTCAGCACTTAAGAGCGTATACAATGCTTTAGACAACCCAAGTTCAGTTCCCAACACCCATACAAGGTAGCTCACAACTGCCTTTAACTCCAACTGCAGAGGGACATGACACCTCTGGCTTCCTCAGGCACCTGTGCTCACACACATGCTCCCACCGGATGGCACACACACACACATAATGAAAGTAAATCTTTACAAAGTAATTTGTAAATAGGGTATCAGAATCGTTTTACAAGTGTACATATTTAACTACGCCTTTCCTAGCCTTAAGAAAATATGTATTCTGAGTTGTCTTCCCAGGAATAGAGATGCATCTCAGTTCATCTTTCTCTTCCTCTCCCCTCCCCACCCTCCCCTTCTCCAATTCTCTGAGAGGTACAAGCTGTGAGTCATTCCTTAGGGATGAGATAACTGAATCCACCAAAGAAAAGGAAGCTTACTCGCCCAATACAGGAAATGCAATAAAGGAAGTCTTGCCTTTGATTTCTTCATAAATGTGTTTTTATCTAATATTAACTCCAGCTGACCACACAGGAATTAATTCTTATTGGAAATCTGGGGTGAGGGGGGAGAGTTATTTTATATGGAAACTATTCTAAGTGTCTCAGTTCATTGTGGCAATGTCAACAGTCACCTAATTCGCTTTCCTAATGTAGGGTAACAGATCAAAGAGCAGGCAGGATACAGGCTATCAGACCTGGCTGCAGGTCTATTTCAGAGAGGCAATTTCTCTATCCAAATACTGTGCTCAGATTCTGGTTTGTAAAAAATCAAAGCAGCTCTCCTGAGCCAGAGAGATGGCTCGGGAGTCAAAGGTGCTCGCTGTCAAACCTGACGAGCTTAGTTAAATCCTAGGGCCTGACATGACGAAGAGAGCCAACTCCCACAGATTGTCCTCTGGATTCCATATGTGTAGGGAATGTACATATGCACAAATGACACACTCTTTTAATTCTTAGCAAAACTCTCCCATTCATAGAGAGATGATTCAGTGGATTATAGGACTTGGCTGCTCTTGCAGAGGACCAGCATCCAGTTCCCAGTAATCCCATAAGGCAACTCACAATGGCCAGTAACACCAGCTTCAGTGGATCTGACACCCTATTGTGACTTCCAAGGCGTCCTATACACAAGGCACACACACACAAGGCACACACACACAGAGTAAAATACTTCTTTAAAGCAGCTCTCCTAATATACCTTTATACAGCATCCAGACAATGATAAGCCCATTTTGATCACTGGTAGTCAACTTCTGATACTGTTCATTCCATGTTACAACTTGAACAGCACCTAGAACATAGAAGAAAAACAATTCAGACACTCTAAGGTGCCTATAATTTGTTTCAAAGCTGTATCTTTGTGTAAATGAACACAGGATGTTAAAATCAATACTTTGTGCATAATCAGTCTTAAATATTAAAATTTGAATATAAATATAAAAACTTCATGATATGCCATTACTAATATTACTAATTTTCTGCAACAGTGCAAAATCCTTTTCCGTGTGTTCCCCTGTCTCTCATTTCAAAGCCCCTCTCAGAGCCAGCTAACAGCAGTGCCATAGAGCTGGTGTGGAGCAGATAAAAGCATGACTACCAAACCAGCCTGACTCCCAAGGAGAAAAGCGTCCTGAGGAGGCCACGCTGTCCTCGGGGTACTCGCTTGCTCTCTGTCTGCGTGTCCCATCGTTCATTTTCTCTTTCCCTCCCAGGCCAATTTCCCATGCTATTCCAAACCCTGGAGTACCTCTTAGGCCTCTAGGTTCTAGGAACGACTGGTTTCATTTTCTTATCCTAAATACTTTTAGTGTGTATTTCCTGATAGTCTCCTTATAATCCATACTACAAATAAGAAATTAACACTGAATAAATATCATCTCATACAGTCCATTCAAATATCATCAACTGTCAAAGTGTCCCAAAGAGGCCCTTGCTTTTCTCACTCTAGGCTCCCACCTAAGGCACTTCAGTTCTATCCTTTTAGTCTCCTTTAACTTGGAATCACAGAACAGATCCATTAAAAGGATAATACATTTATTTAAAATTCCACAGACAAAGCCGGGCGTGGTGGCGCACGCCTTTAATCCCAGCACTCGGGAGGCAGAGGCAGGCGGATTTCTGAGTTCGAGGCCAGCCTGGTCTACAAAGTGAGTTCCAGGACAGCCAGGGCTATACAGAGAAACCCTGTCTCGAAAAAACCAAAAAAATAAATAAATAAAATAAAATAAAATTCCACAGACAGATAAGACAATTTTATAATGTACAAATTAATAGCCAGGGTTTTTCAGATTTATCAGACATGATATTTAATTTCTGCAAAAGTGTTGGATAATATCCCAATTATCATATCAGACATACGAATTATGGCTTAATAAAAATGATTACTATCAATGCTATTATTATTTTAAATAATAGTATTTAATTTAACATGTTCGTTTGCCATTTCTACATTAAGTAGATGATGACTTAAATGTCTAAATGCTGTTTAAACATGACAAATTAAGAAGTTATATGAAGCCAGGTGGTGGTAACACATGCCTCTAATTCCAGCACTTGGGGGATGGAGGCACAGGATGTCTCTGAGTTTGCGGCCAGCCTGATCTACAAAGCAAGTTCCAGGATAGCCAGGACTACACAGAGAAAACAACAACCAAACAAACAAACAAAGCAAAAACTTAAATGACTCACCACTATGACCTTCAAGATTCTGGTTCATGGAAAGGTTACTAGGGGCGGCTAGACCCCTCAGCTTTGCGTCATCTAAAACAAACAAAAGAAGTCTAGGATTCAAAATATAGAAGCAAAAGGGTCCAAGATTTTCTATATCTTGAGTTATTAGAAGGTTATGTATATGTGAGATATTATATAATTTTTTAAGTGTTCTTTCTTCTGACTCATTTTTCTCCTGGTGTAAAGGTGAGCAGTAACGTGCAGATACCTTGCAAGACATGGTTCTATCAAAATAAAGCAAAGTGCAGGAAGATTTAGTTCAATGTATCAAATATGCAGCCACCTTCACTTAATATTCTCCTAAGAGATCATAAGTAGAAATATGATCATACAGACATAAATTAAGATCTGTAAAAACCTATAAGGGACTAAATAGCCAAGATGTTAGAATCTAGTTTTTACTGTTTCCCAGAATGTCATGATCATTCATGCACTCATTCATTCATTCATTCATTCAACAAATGGTGATATGTACACTATGTCTAGGCACTATGGGAGATTCTGGCTATAAAATAAACAAAACAGTCCTTTCTCCTTCCAGAAAGCTTGCATTCCATGGGAGTGGGAGGGTCAGACAGTACATACATGCAATTATAATTTGGGAAAGTGGAGGCAAAATAAGAAGTAGTAACAGCTGGTTAATTAGAGAGAAGTGGGCACCAGGGCAGCTTTCTAAAGAAATAACATCTCAGCTGAGACAACGCGCATGGCAAAGAGATGCAGGGAGTGGGTGGTCTCCCAGGATATCAAACAGTGACTGAAAAGGTTCTGTATCTTTCAGGAACCAAAAGAGGACCTGTGCAGACACAGGGGAAATGACCACGCAGAGCTGCAGCGGCGTCCACAAGAAAAGGTGTGACATATTTGAAGGAAATTACAAGAACTTTACAGTGTTAGACATAAAACAGAGCACTTAAAACATTTATTTTAAATATACAAACGTTATGATAATCTTGGGGGCTTGCAAAGATGTGAATGATAAAACTCCATCCTTAAGAAATCTGCTCTCTCTGATACTATGAGTGGGCTGAAAAGATGGCTCTGTGTTAAGAACACTGGTGCTCATTCATAGGACCCAGGCTCAATTCCCAGGGCCAACATGGCAGCTCGCAAACATCTGTAACTCCAGTTCCAGGGAATCTGACACCGTCACACAGGCACACATGTGGGCAAAACACCA
Source organism: Mus minutoides (assembly GCA_902729485.2). Lineage (NCBI taxonomy): Eukaryota > Metazoa > Chordata > Mammalia > Rodentia > Muridae > Mus > Mus minutoides. The sequence goes on along the minus strand of LR749498.1, from coordinate 1,556,329 downwards.
ATGACCATAAAACAGAAATAAATCATTTTTTTAAAAGACACTGTAAAAAATATTCTTTATTCTCAAAACAGAGAAAAAAATCCCTCAAGTGTTCTCTAAAACCACCAGTTTTAATTATCTGGCTGCTGTCTCAGTAACTTTCTCAACAATAGAAACACATGGTCTAATACTGCACTGAGTAAGAAAGAATAAATGTTAACTCTGGTATGGTAGTATGCATCTTTAATCCCAGCACTCAGGAGGTAAAGGCAGAGAGATCTCCAAGTTCTAGGCCAGCCTGGTCTACAGAGTGAATTCCAGGACACCCAGGGCTACACAGAGAAACCTTATCTTGAAAATGTCCCCCCAAAACAGTTCTCAAATGTGTGTGTGTGTGTGTGTGTGTGTGTGTGTGTGTGTGAGAGAGAGAGAGAGAGAGAGAGAGAGAGAGAGAGAGAGGGAGAGGCTTTTTAAAAGATCAAGTGGAAATAAAATTAATCAAGCTGGCATGAGAACAAAAATCGGATAATACTGATGTATATCTTACAACAACAAAAAACACACACACACTTTACCAGTAACCACTGGATCTGAAAGACTTAATGAAAGGCTGTGCCAATAAATAAGGCATCTCCTCGGGAAATGGCTCAGTCAGTAAAGAGCTTGCTGTGCAAGTGTGAGGGGCTGACCTCAGAGCCCCAGAACTCATACATAACACAAGGATCAGATCATGCGTTTGTAATCTCAGAGAGGACACAGGAGGCAGAAACAGATGGAAGTTTTCAAGCCAACTAGCCTGTCCTATATGGCAACTTCTCAGGCCTGTCTCAGAAGACTCTGCCTCAGAAACAGTGACAGGAGGGGCTTGAGAGATGGGCCTGTGGTAAAGAACACATGCTGTTCTTGAAGAGAACCAGTGGTCAGTTCTCAGCACCTACAAACAAACCATCTGTAACTAGTTACAAAGGAAAAGATCCCATGCCCTCTTCTGGCCCCCACAGGCACTACATGCATGTGACACCATAAAATACATTCAGGCAAAACACCCATGCCCATAAGAATAAACCCCTTTTTAAAAAAATTAAAACTTCATAATGACAAATACCATAAGCAGGTCTCACTAGCCACTTCTTTCTACCAATTTCACACATCTGTACTGGGGATGATCACTTACCTGTCTGTGTCTCTAGTCTCAAAACTTTCAGTAATCCATCCTCACCGCCACATGCTATGAACCCTTGGTCCTTGTTCCAGGATATACATTTCAGCTTCACATTATTGGGAACAGCAATCTGTAACAAGAACCACAGTGATGCTACCTTTTCCCAAAGGAGTGGGAGGCTCTCCATCCAGGAGATATAGACTGACAAACATCTTCCAAGAAGAAACCTCCTTGAACTTGGTGTAGCCCATGTTACCAATCCCAGCACTTAGGACACTGAGGCAGGAGGATCTCAAGTTGGAAGCTGGCCTGGGCTACAGAGCAATATCCTGTCTCAAAAAAGAGCATGAAGAAGGGAGAGAGAAAGAATAACGCCCTGCAGCAAAATGAGCCATTATGAACATGGCTGTGGTCTTCTTAAATGTTCTGAGCCCTAGCATTCTGTAAAGAAGTGCACATAAAGGAAGGTGATTGCCAAGGAAGCCGGCGGGAAGGGGCTGGGGGTGTCTGAACTGAGGCGGGAACTGAGACATAAATCCGTATCGCTGCTCTTACTTCCACACCACACTTATATTTCTCTCTTAGGGCAGCCTGTCATAATTTATCATCTGGATCAACAAGTAGCAGAGGAAAGACCACCAGCGCTTGGTGATCACTTTTTATCACTGAAAAGAAACTTGGCATGACTGGAATGTGGAAGAATCCTGAGAAAGAGCTGCTGGCTCGGCCAAGGACTACCGGGGCTCAGAGACCTGCGAGAGGAGATAGGTGACAGGAAGATGGAGAGAGAAGCTGCCTGGCAGCCGCCTGCAGTCCCGGGAGAATGCGGGCACCGGCGGGCTACAGGAATGAAGGCGGCGCGACGGCGGTCGCCAGGAGAAACTCACTTTCTTGCTCAGGTAGAAGAACATCGTGGGAACTCGGAGAAGACTACCCACAGCGGTCAAGGCCGGCAAATATATAACGGGTTCTACACCTCCATTTGCGAGCACTGGTGGATCGGAGAAGCTCCCGTCGCCTAGCAACCACCGCCGCCCAGTCGCATCCGGGGCACTTAGAGAACTTCCGGCGTGGCCTCACGCCCCGTGCTGCTCGTCGTGCGCCTGCGCGGGCGATGGGGTGGTTGTGTAATTGATGTGGGGTGAAGTCGATCGGTTCTTCACTGCCTCGGCTTCGCGCTTTTCTGCTCTCAGGTTAACGATCTGCCATCCGTATCGCTCCCAGCGCCGTCCCTTCATCCCCGCCGCTGTGTTACAACAACACCACGCTAATAGTCGTGCGTCCGGTGTCAGTATAAGCTAAAGGGAGCCTCTTCCAAAAAAGGTCTCAGGAGTTCTGTGTTTTCTCTCTAACCGCTCCACCCAATATTCTTGAAAAGGAGTCAGTTGTTGCATTTGGTAGGCTGGCACCATCGGACAAATAATAAATGGCAGTGCAGATGTGCATTTTGAGGACTGCCTTTGAGGGAACTACAGAACCCTCTGAAGCAATTTAGGAGTGGGCACTATTATTTTGCGTTGGGATCTGTCTTAGGGTTCCTATGGCTGCGACAGAACACCATGACCAAAAAGCACGGTGAGGAGCTTGAAAGGGTTTAGTTGGCTTACACGTCCATACTGCTGTTCATAATCTAAGAAAGTCAGCACAGGAACTCAAACAGGGCAGTAGCAACCTGTAGGCAGGAACAGATGCAAAGGCCATAAATACCTTTCTTATAGAACCCAGAACCACCAGCCGAGGGATGGCACCACCCACAGCGGTCTAGGCCCTCCCCAATCAATAACTAGTTTTTAAAAATGCCTTACAGCATTTTCTCGAGTAAGGTTCCCTCCTTCCAGATAACTCTAGTTTGTGCATCAAGCTGACATAGGACTAGCCAACACAGAATCCTTAAAACACCTTAAAAATTATGTCAAGGGTCCTTGTAATGGGAGTAGTATGACCTTTGAGTCATTAAAGCTACAACTGCCTTGTGGCATAACCACCTTCCCGTTTCAAAATATGTGAGGTGTCAGAGCTTTTCTGTCCAGAGAGTGATTCTTCTGTATTTCTCTTAACTTTTTGTACATCTTCCCTCATGTCTGCATGTATGTGGAAGCACACATGCCGACCAGAGACCCACATCATGTACCATCTTCTATAACTCGCCATCTCATTTTCTGAGGCAGGATATCTCCATAACCTTGGAACTTACAGAGTGGGCAAGACTGCCCCACCAGTGAACTCCAGCATCGCTTGATCCCCTCTCAACACTGGGGTTGTACACAGGTGCAGCACAGCTAACCAGGCTTCTAGGGGTGCTGGGGGGCTTCTAGGGGTGCTGGGGGGCTTCTAGGGGTACTGGGGATCCAAACACTGGCCCTCATGTTTGCAGCAAGCACTTCACCCACTGAGCCATTTTCCCATGTCCCCATTGTCCTTTGGGGTATCCTGATGTTAACAAAGTTCCCAAATCTAGACATTCAGGTAGAGCCACTCCTGTGGAGGTATTTGGTCTCACCCATTTTTGTGTTATTTATGGTTTTTCTTTTTAACATAATCTGCAACTATCAATATTGGCTCATATAATCCTAGTGTGCACTTCATACAGAAGTGTTAAGTTCCCCACTTGAGTCTTCCCTACCACAAGCACACAACCTTTGAATCCTTTGACTTCAGGCTATTGTCCCACCATGTCTAGAAGTTAAGGGTCTGAGTGTTTTTTATTTCAGTGTGGATGTTCCTCAAAATCAAACAACAACTGAAACCTAAAGGTGGATCCACCATATTATCCAACCATGTCACTATCGGGTACATACCCAAAGAATCAGAAGCAACATACAATAGAGATGCCTGCACCTCCGTGTTTAACACCACACCACTTACAGTAGCCAAGTGGCACAGTCCATTAGTGAATAAAAAAGTGGCATGTGGGGCTGGAGAGAGACGGCTCACTGGTCATGAGCACTGACTGTCTTCCAGAAGTGAGGATCCAATACCCAGCAACCACATGGCAGCTCACAACTGTCTGTAACTACAATTCCAGACATACATGTAGGTTGTGTGAGGACCTGACACCCTCACCACACAAACATACATGCAGGCAAAACACCAATGCAATACAAATAAATAAAATTTTTAAAAGGTGGCATGTATACACAGAGGATTATTATTCAGCTATGAAGAAGAAACAGAAGATAATATCCAGACAGAGTTGGGATTCTGAAAATGTCACAGTGAGAGGCTGGCAAGATGGCTCGGCAGGCAGAGGCACCCACCTCCAAGCCTGATGAGCAACGGGATCACTGGAACATAGTGGTGGAAGGAGAGAACCCATTCCAACAAACCGTCTACACACGTCCACATGTGCTGTGGTGCGTGTGCACCCAAACAGACATAGCACACACATGCACACAAACACCAGCTCAAGAACACACACACACATCTGTAATTACATTTTTCCCCACTGGTTTTATTTAGGAACTTCTTTACATTTACCCTGAACTTACTAACATTTTATAACTCAACAGCATGAGATTAAATTATTGAAAGAGTATCGCCATTTCATTCTTTCAGTTTCTCAACTGTTACATATTCAGAAATTATTCATCCCATTCAACATAATATGCTTGATAGAAAAAAATAACAAGAATCATAAAAACATCGACCATGCCATTCATGTAGAAAGATAGGAACTTTTATTAAAAACAATACAAATCAAAACAGATCAAGTAGCACAGAATTTAAAGAATTGTTTCATTCTAAAAGTTATAAGCTGCACTTAAAAAGTATATGTATTCAGTATATTTTGAGTGAAAAATTAGGCTTATTGGCATTTTTAAAGATAGTATAACTTGTTTATTATACTAATTCTATAAATATGTAATTTTGCCAATTGCATGCTAAAACAAAATGATAGAATTCAAAATTTTTTTCTCTTAGCAAAAATCTTAGCACCATGAGTTCGTAGCCAGTTGGTTCATGTCTATGACATTAATGAATTAAAAGTGTCATATAACATCCGCTTAGTCTGTGTAAACTATTTTTAGGTACATGTATTATAATCCCTTGATTGTAGCTTTAATAATATTGGAGCAAAAAATAGTAAACAATTCTAAATTCTCAGTTTAATTAGTTTATCTTTGTATGTGTATTTCATAAAATTCGCACACTTGATAGTAAGGCTGGTTCGTATTATAAATATGACCAAGAGAAAATAGAACTAAAGTTTTATGAATAAGATCATCTTACTAATATAAACAATTTAAACTTAAATGGCTCAATCAGTAGATAACAAAACATTAAACTTTTCACTATCTTATTAATGATTTCACAGTCATAGCTATGAGACATTAAAGCTTGCTTTTAATAAGGGTCTACATATTTATCTCCTTGGAAAATGATACTGGTTCTCCAGAAACCCCTCACACTGTGTACCAAATAATGTCAAGCATTTATAATGGCAGATTACTAGCAGGAACATCAGATAACATGACAAGAGAATGAGAATCGCATATATCAAGCCCTCCACATTTCCAGGCGAGAGTTGTACACAGTTTAACGATGTACTTGTCCATATTCTGCTACTTTCAGCTTCTTCAAAATGTTGTCAAGTGGTTAGATGTTAAGGCTAAAGTGATTCCATTTTACACATTCAAAAACAGAAGCGCACTCTCAAAGGCTTCAACACAAAAGAAAATTGTATCCTACTGTAAGTGAACAAAACTTTCTCAGCAAGAGCCTACTCTAAAATTCAAAAATTCATCATGAAATTACACTCCTGCCAAGGTCTTGTCTTCTCTCTCTCTCTCTCTCTCTCTCTCTCTCTCTCTCTTTCTCACATCAAAAATTTAATTAGAACAACAACTCTCAGTGGGGAGCAATGTTTATGAAGTCTTGATTAAAGGAGTTACAGAACTGTCCCTTGGTTTGGCTCTCTGGAGATTTTAGTTTTGTAGGAAATAGACTTTAGTAGGTGAAGGGAGAGAAGGTTTCTTCTTTGTGTGGTGAGAAGGGCAGTACTATACAGGAAAAGTGAATGACAGCTAACCACAAATACCGTCCTAGGCACGTGAAAGCTCTGGAAGCAGAGAGATTCCTTCACGCTGCCTGTCCCCGCCCACGCTGCCTGTCCCCGCCTGCGCAGTCTGCGCACTCCTAGGTCAGTCGTACTGGCCCCAGTCTGAATTCCATTCCTCTGAGGTATATAGGGGCAGAGCTGTTAACTTGAGCTGTGGTGAGGTTAAGCCTTTTTCCAGAGCTAGTGCTCTGAGTGCTGACTTTGAAACTTGGAGACAGTGTCCTGTTACATTTTGACATCTTGGCTTGACAAATTGTATAACCAACCATGTGTCATCTGAGATACAACATCCCATAGATCTGCTGCTTTTGTGTTTTGTTTTGTTTTATGTTTTGTTTTGTTTTTTGTTGTTTGTTTTTTTTAATTCTGGATATAGGAAGATTTTTGGCTAAGAGTCACTTTAAAACGGGCTGGAAAGATGGCTTCAGCGGTTAAGAGCACTGCCTGCTCTTCCAGAGGCTGCTGGTTCAATTTCCAGCACTCATATGACAGCTCACAATTTACTTTAACTCCAGTTCCAGGATATCTGGTACCGTCATGCAGACATACATGCAGGCAAAACACCAATGCACATGAAATAAAATTTAAATTAAAAAAAGAAAAAAATTACTCTAAGGAATAATAGCTTAATTGGCCTGTTATGCAAGAACTCGGTTGGGCACATAAATCGCTATTTAAAAACACTAGGCAAAGAAAGATGTTTTTACTTAAATGTTGCATGAGTAAAAAAATGGTCTATAGTGCCATTGAAAAAGAACTCTACGGCTAGAGAAATGGCTCAGTGGTTAAGAGCACTGCCTGCTCTTCCAGAGGTCCTGAGTTCAAATCCCAGCAACCACATGGTGGTTCACAACCATCTGTAATAAGATCTGCTGCCCTCTTCTGGTGTGTCTGAAGACAGCTACAATGTACTCACATAAAATAAGTAAATAAATCTAAAAAAAAGAAAGAAAGAAAGAAAGAAAGAAAGAAAGAAAGAAAGAGAACTCTGAGTTCTTTTCAAATGCTCAACTTTCAGCAATGAATAAGATTCTTGCTAGTAGAATATCCTAAAACGTTTGGCTCAGTAGTAGTATCTAGGCTGACTTCTAGAAGCCACAGCCACGGTATTATTATGGTTATTGCTGCCCAATTAGTGTGTCAATCAGAAATTGAAACTTACAAATAAATTTTTAAGAGAAGACAGGGTCTGGCTTGTAGCATGGTTGGTTAGCCAGGATGAAGCCCTTGGATCAGTCCCCAGTACCTCATAAACCAAGCATGGGTCCACACACCTGTAACCCCAGCAACAGGGAGAGTTAGATAGATAGGAGGACCAGAAGTTCCAGGTCATCCTCATATACTTACCAAGTTTGAGGCTAGCCTTGACTACATGAAACCCTGTCTCAAAAAAGAAAAGAAGGAGGGGGAAGAGGGGAGGGGAAGGAAAAAGAGAGGGGAGAGGGGAAGGGAAGGGAGTTGAGGAATAGGAAGAGAAAGAAAATCTTCCCAAAAGGATATGTTTGGTATTCAGCTTCTGGAGATGGGAGCTGACCTTCTCCTGGAATGCCAGTGTGGCCCCACAGCCGCAGGCGTCTTCTATGGAAATGAGGCTTCGGGCTTCTTCAATGTCTGAAGACAATGACAATACCCAAGATGTTATAGCTACAAGGGATTACAACAAGTGGGGGCTGGGGTGTAGATCTCCTGCCCAGCACAAGAAGCAAAACAAAGGAACGACAGCAAACCGTGGAGTCTATAATTCACTTCAACACTTGCCACTGACAAATACATTTTTTTCAGGAGGTAAAATCGTATAAATCAAGTAGGAAATAATGCTTATTAATGTTAATTTTACAGAAAACTTTATTAGGAAACACTGGGGAAATGTTTGTTTGAGAGTTCATTGTATTTCTCTCTGCTCTTGTCACTGTCAGAAACCAGCCATTACACAAAGCTTTTTAAAGGTGGCCACTATAGGGCAGGGGTTCTCAAACTGCGGGTCATGACCCCTTGTGGATCAGATAATACAGCACAATTCATAACAGTAGCAAAGTTACAGTTATGACGTAGCAATAAAATAATTTAATGTTTGGAGGTCACCACAACATAAGGAACTGTATTAAAGGGCCTCAGCATTAGGAGGGCTGAGAGCCACTGGTAGGAAGAAGCCATAGAGAGAAGACAGTGGCAGTCTTGCCTGTGCTAATGGTGATTTCCTACAAAGGACTGCCATTCTATTAAGTGATTTGAATTGAGAAGTGTAATTTTTGCCCTTAAATACTTTGGAGCTAAAAATTCAGGGCTATTTTGATAGGCAATCTAGATAACCCACTGTATGTATATGTTTGTGTATGTATGTGTATGTGTCTTTGTGTGCATGTGTGTGTATGTATCTGTGTATGTGAGTATATTATATGCATGTCTGTGTATGTGTCTGTGTATGTGCGTTTATGTATGTGTGTTTGTGTCTGTGTATGTATGCATCTGTGTATGTATGCATCTGTGTTTGTATATATGTATGTGTCTGTGTTATGTGTCTATGTATGTGAATATATGTGTATGTATGTGTGTGTATGTGTATATATGTGTATGTATGTGTGTGCATCTGTGTATGTGTGTATATGTTTGTGTGTGTGTGTATGTTTGTGTGTGCATGTGTGTATGTCAGATGTCTTCTATCACTATCACTTTATATTTTGAGACAGATTCTCCAAGTGTAGAACAGTCCTGTGCTCTTGCTTAATAAACACTAAGATCTGTGAAGCCATGTGCTCACTCAATCAGATATTCTTGTTAAAACACCCCTTAGAAAATTATAGAGCAGGGGTATAACAAAAATGAATGGAGAGAGAGAGAGAGAGAGAGAGAGAGAGAGAGAGAGAGATTCACAATAACATTAAAAATACTTAGGGATATTTTTAAGTATATAACTTATATACTGAAAATTACAAAATGTTGTTGAAGAAAACTAAAGAAGACTTAAACAAGTAGGAAAGCACCCACGGTATTGAGTGCACTGAAGATCGTTAAAGTGTCAGTACTCCCTAAATTGATCTAAGAATCTCTGTCAAGTCCCAGTGGCCATTTGTGGGAAACTGACACGTCCCAGGGGAGTGGGAAACATCAGTCATTGTCCCATGAGTTCAAAGCTTTAGATAGGAAGGGTGAAAATATCCCGGAGAGGACTGTGGTGACTGCTGCCACAGAACTGCATGTTTGAAAACAGGAGGAAAAAATAGATTTGATGATATGCATATCTTATCATAATAGCAAAATAAAACAGATTTAGAGACATTAATTAGAAAGGAAAAGATGAAAGAAGAAAAAGTTCAAATTACAGAAAGCAGACCATGTAAAAGAGCAAGACAATAACTGGATATAAATTTAAAAAAAAAAAAAAAGCAGCTTCCTCCTACATTTTCCCATTGGAAAATAAAAACTACTTAAAGGGCCAGTTGTCACCTGAACATGTCTTCTTGTCATCATTCAAGGTGTAGCCAGGGAAGCAGTCACAGTGGTAGGACACTGCTCCATCACTCACACAGATGTGCTGGCAGCCATGAGTGCCCAGAGCACACTTGTTCCGGACTGACCCAAACCATGCAGGAAAGAAAATATTTACCTGTTAGTTAAATAGACCACTATTCACAAATGTCTGCAATACAAAGCTTTGTTGGACCCAGCCAGCACTGGGAATGAAGCCTTCAGTAGTCACCCAGAGCCCTGGGTTCCAGGGGAAAGTGTGGCTTCCTTTCCTGAGTCTCGCACACCCTTGGCCTGATCTGTCGCCTGGCTGGTCCTTCTCCTTTGTGCTCCTGCAGCTGTCTGAGGGGACCTCTCTCCTGCCTATGGCACTTGGTACTGAGTCTCGGCAATACAGAACTTACCATCGGCACTTCTGAAAGCTATCAATGTTATTTGTAGTTCATCACCACAAATAATCGATTAGGAAGTCTGTGGTGGTTAACCTTGCTAGCCCCCTTGACAGAATCTAGACAATCAGCTGGGTCGTGTGTGTCTGGGAAGGACGTTCTAGATAGCAAGAGCCACTTTAAATGTGGGTCACACCATTGCAGGCACTGGGCTTCAGAAATGAATTTTAAAAAAATGTTCACTGAGCACCAAAGCACTCACATCTCTGCTTCCTGACTGTTATATCCAATGAGACCAGCGGCTTCAAGCTCCCGCTGCTCTGACTCCCCTGCAATGATGGACTGTAACCCTCAAACTGTGAACAGAATAAACCCTTCCTTCCTTCCTTCTTTCCTTCCTTCCTTCCTTCCTTCCTTCCTTCCTTCCTTCCTCCCTCCCTCCCTCCCTCCCTTCCTTCCTTAAGTTGCTTTGGCAATGCATTTTGTCACAGCAAACATCACTGTATATGGAACTAAGTTTGATGTGGCTACACACACACACACACACACACACACACACACACACACACAGAGAGACTATATTGCTCAAAGACCAACCACTAATAGTTTGATGTGGAACAGAAAGCATTGATGACACACTCATGTGCGCTCTCTCTCTCTCTCTCTCTCTCTCTCTCTCTCTCTCTCAGAAAGAATAAGATTAATGACGATATATTTGATTAAATAGTGAAGTGCTTTTATCACATAAATAACATTTCAGAGAATAAGTTTGCCCAAAGAATGCAACCAGAGGAAAGCACCGCACCAGCCCTATATCTGAACGGCCTAGGACAAGTGAAAAAAACATAGTGAATTCAGAAAGGCTCCTGGAAGAGCCGGATCTGTTCCCTGCCGTGACAAGACTCAAAGTGTTGACCGTGTTCATGTCCTTCACTGATCACAATACTCCTGCCTCAGTCTCTGTGGTGGCTGGGAATAGAAGCATGATTTCATTTCTTAAAAAGGAGAAGAGCCAGGCTTTGTGGTGCATGCCTGCAACCACAGCACCTGCAGCTGCTGCATGTTGAGGCCAACTGGATACATAGTGAGCTCCTGGCCAGCCTGGAAAAAATATCCAATAGTGTGCATTTCCCTTCATTTCTCTTGACACGCTCCCACCATGTCTAACTCCCCAAGGAAGAAGAGAACATGGAGAGACCACTGAAAAGCACTGATGTGCCAAGCTAAGCAGCACCTAGAGAGCCAAGAATGCCGAAGGTAGAGCGGGCGGCTATGTGTATAAACGCCGCCCTGTTCCAGCAGTGCGTTTAAATCAAATTAATGAGGATTAATGGTCCTGGCAGGGGCTCATTAGCCAAGTCACAAGGCTCTGAGTCACTGAAGACTGATCAGCTAGCAACGGTCAAGAATGTGCCACTTCCAACGCCCTGGAAGGTCTGTGTGGGTCTAAGTGAAGCTTTCACAAAGTCCCCTTTACTGAAAGAACCCAGCTTGAAGATCAACACTACAGAAAAGTCCCAGGCCAAGTTTTAACTGGAGACAGATCAGTTCAACCTATCACACCAAATAGTTACTATACAGCTGACTTCCTCTATTTGCCTAAAAAGTTCCCAGTATACACGGCTATAAAATCTTTCCTGGGTAGGAACCCCCTAGATCATTAGCTTTTCTCATATTCCCTATTCCTTACCTATTTCCCAGTAATTTTCTGAAGTGATCTATGTATGTAAAAGCCAGTGACCTCAACAAACCTGCTGGGCAAGGAGTGCCTTAAGCTGGCCCGATGCCTGAGTCGGAATCTTTAAGTCCCCACACCAGCAGCCTCTCCCCTAGTGAATTACAGTTGACTTCACCACCATGGAAAGAGTCAGGTAGGAAAGGATTTGCTGAATGGACGTTACCTGAACATGTTTTCTTATCTGCATTCAGAGTGTAGCCTTCAAAACATTCACAGTGATGGGACCCGGCTCCATCATTCACACAGATGTGCTGGCAACCATGTGTACCAGAGGCGCATTTGTCCAGAGCTGTCAGACGAAGGTCCGAGAGTGAGAATTTAAAATTAGGAGTCAAAGAGTCTTTTATTACCCATAGATACAAACATGCTTAAGAGCAGAAATAGATGAGGGAAGAAACTGGCTGGAGACTAGGCAAAGCTGTCAGTATTATTTGCTTTAACTAGAAGTTAGAAGACTTAATAAAATCCACACACGGTAATTATTCTCCGCCGCTATACTCAGTTCTTCTTTCCACATCATCACTGTTGAGTTTTTTACAACCTAAGCATCTCATAAATACTTAATGCATTCCTTTTAGTTTTATTGCGCTTATTCCAGCCCAGAAATAAACCAGCTAATTATGCAGCTAATTACACTAGATCCAGGGAAAGGGGGAATTAGACTTGGGAGAATTTCTATCTTAACACTCTTTCATTTTATAAATAAGGTACAAGAGCCCCAAGGAGTCCAGCTAATTTAAGGAGAACCTGAGACCCAACTCTTTCTTCAATGTACTTCTCTGTGAGAGACAGAGGAGCGGGGGAGAGCTAGGTAGATAGATAAATGGATATACACACATACATGTGTACATGCATACATGTGTACATATATACATGCATACCTACAGATGTAGAGTAGAGATACATATTTGGGATGGTTTTGAGACAAGGTCTTACGATGTGGCCAGAGCTGGCACGAAATCTTCAGCCTTGGATGCTAGAACTGCAGCCATGTATCACCACAACCAGAAAGAAGGGGAAAGACTCGTATTGACATACTTTATACGATTTTGGTGAGGGAGAATCAGACAGAGTCTATCTACAGCCCAGGAAGACCTAGAATTTATAGTGACCCTCCTGCCTCCGCCAGAGTTCTAACCGTGAGCCACTGTACCTAGCTTTAATCTATTTTTTTTTTATTTTAAACTTTCAATTTTAAGGTAAGTTCAGACTTCTGAAAAACTTACTTCATCTAATCCCAAATGCCAACACTTTAGATGTCTAATATGATAATAAAAACATATAGCATGTTTTTTATCTACCCTCAATATTCAGCTGTTTCCATTTATTCTTCTAATGTCCTTTTTCTGGTCCAGGATTCAACCCAAGACCTCACAAGACCTGATGTTATCATATTCTGAGATATTTCAATAGTCTACTTTTGTTTTTATGGCATTGACACATCTGAGAAGTATTTGGAAAATATGTGAACTAAGACTCCCTCTTCCTCTGTCTGATGTTTCCTCATGGTTCGAAATTCTTTTTTTTTTTCCCTTGTTCCTGTCAACCCCGCTAGCTCCGCTCGACCCTGCTCGCTCCCGCCAGCTCCACTCGCTCCAGTTGGCCCCGCTCATTCCGGCCGGGCCGTCCCCATCCCCGCTTGCTCCGCCCGTCCCCGTTCGGCTCTGCTCGCTCCGGACAGCCTTGCTCACTCCGGTTGGTCTCTCCAGTCCAAGGATTCATTTCTTATTATTCTTCATAAGTATGCTGTAGCTGACTTCAGACGCACCAGAGGAGGGCGTCAGATCTCATTACGGGTGGTTGTAAGCCACCATGTGGTTGCTGGGATTTGAACTCATCACCTTTGGAAGAGCAGTCGGGTGCTCTAACCCGCTGAGCCATCTCACCAGCCCTCGAAATTCTTAATAAGAATAGACCAGGTGTGCTGCCGCCTCATGTGATACAGTCAGTGAGATCATCTGTAGTGATGTACACACTGCTCTCTCATTACACGGCTAAGGTCCACCAGGCTCCCCACTACAGAGTTACTCTCTCTCTCTCTCTCTCTCTCTCTCTCTCTCTCGTGTGTGTGTGTGTGTGTGTGTGTGTGTGTGTGTTGGCTTGGGTTTCTGAGTCCGAGTTTCCTATTGCCCAGGCTGACCTTGAGCTCCCGATTTAGCTAGGCCAACTTAGTTTATGGTGCTCCTGCCTCTACATGCCATCAATGCTTGCCTTTGTAAGCAGTAAGTATTTTATAGGGTGTTATTTTATGCTAACTTACTACACTGTGTAGTATTTAGAATATAGGTAATAGAAAGGAGCCACACATTTACACACACACACACACAATAGGTACACATCCCCATTTCATACAGAACTTAGTTACAGAAAATCCAGCTAGGCAGTGGTGGTGCACACCTTTAATTCCAGCACTTGGGAGGCAGTGGCAGGCAGATCTCTGAGTTCATGGCCAACCTGGTCTACAGAGAAAGTTCCAGGACAACCAGGGTAACACACAAAACAAAACAAACAAAAACAAGAAAACAAACAAAAAGGAAAAAACAGAAAATTCCAGGGTGGCAAAAAATGGAAAACTGACCCAAGTTTAGGCGTCCCTTCAGCTGCTGGTAGGTTGGCAGGTGACTGAGTGCACTGCCTGCTCACCTGCACATGTTCTCCTGTCTGCATTCAAGGTATAACCTCCATAGCACTCGCAGTGGTAAGAGCCATTTCTGTCGTTGACACAGATCTGTTCACATCCATGAGTGCTGAGGGCACACTTATCAATGGCTGCCAAAAGATGAGCATAGAAACTGTGAACACATGAAAGGGGGAGGTAAACAAATTCACACCAGTCACATTCTCACATGTACACACACACACAGAGAGAGAGAGAGAGAGAGAGAGAGAGAGAATGGAGGGAGTGGGCACAGGAAAGGGCACTGATGGAATTTAGATCCCACTTTCTGGTCTTGTTCTTCCACCGACAAACCCACTGATGTAAGAAGGAACCAGACTGAAGCCATTTTGAACAGAACTTCCATCTTGAGTAGGGGTCAAATAAAGCTTTAGTTCCCAAGACTTGCGTGGGTAACTGACATCTTGGTTGAGAATGCTAGGCAAGTTGTGCCACCACAGTTGACTAACCCAACCAATGGGAACAGGATAAGCGCACCACAAAGACATGTTCCTAAGGACCTCTCCTATCCCCAAATCCTGATTGGTGGGATAACTTGGCATAGATGTTTGTAGATTTCAGGATTAAAAATTCTGTAACATTCTTGCTCCAGGTTGCAGTTCAACTCCCAAGTCTGTTCTGTGGCCCTGATCGATCACTAGCAGCCTGAGTAAAATAACTTTTGTCATCTGGTTAAATATGGGAACTAAGATGCGGTTCAAGGATGCAGTCAGCCCCTGAGTGTGTGTTGTTGTCACTGACTAGTCAGATTTTTCTGCCTAATGCAAATAAAGATCTTGCTTTGCTAGACTCTTGTGACTGCTTGGGTTGTTGTGGATTTTTCGGATCCTAACACTGATACATATCTCCCTTCCCGTCCTTGCATCTCAGCTTCCCTATCCATAAAAGTAGCACTTTGACCTAAATGATCAGTTTTTTTCCTCACAAAATTTCTCCTAGAATTAAAGAGAAAAAAATCTGAAAGAAAAAAGTCTAATCTCTATTCTTTGTTGACTCTGTGTGGTGTTTAAATACCAGTGAGCAGAACTCTTAGTATTCCTCTCCATGTGTCCAAGAGAGTGTGTGGTCATAAAGGTAATCTGGAATGCGCCTCTGGAGGGGAGGGGAGGGGAGGGGAGAAGAGAAGAGAAGAGAAGAGAAGAGAAGAGAAGAGAAGAGAAGAGAAGAGAAGAGAAGAGAAGAGAAGAGAAGAGAAGAGAAGAGAAGAGAAGAGAAGAGAAGAGAAGAGAGGGGGGAGGGAGGGGAGGGGAGGGGAGGGGAGGGGAGAAGAGAAGAGACTAGACGAGACGAGACGAGACGAGACTTGGGAGTTAAACTGCAACCTGGAGCAAGAATGTTACAGAATTTTTAATCCTGAAATCTACAAACATCTATGCCAAGTTATCCCACCAATCAGGATTTAGGGATAGGAGACATTATATCTATTGAAATAAAACCCAGAAAATATCAAATATTCAATAAGATGGGCCGGGCGTGGTGGCGCACGCCTTTTAATCCCAGCACTGGAGAGGCAGAAGCAGGCAGATTTCTGAGTTCGAGGCCAGCCTGGTCTACAAAGTGAGCTCCAGGACAGTCAAGGCTATAAAGAAAAACCCTGTCTCGAAAAACCAGAAAGAAAGAAAGAAAGAAAGAAAGAAAGAAAGAAAGAAAGAAAGAAAGAAAGAAAGAAAGAAAGAAAGAAAGAAAGAAAGAAAGAAGGAGAAAAGTAAAAAAGATGGAGAGTTTTGGATCCTGGGGCTGGAGAGTTTGTTCTCTGGTTAAAAATACTGGCTGTACAGGACCCAAGTTGATTCCCAGCATCCACATGGCAGCTCACAACTGTCTGTAACTCAAGTACCAGCTGATCTAGGGCCCTCTTCTGGCTTCTGCAGGCACTGCAGGAACATGATGTGTGTGTGTGTGTGCATGCACAAGCCTGCGTGTGTGTGTGTGTGTGTGTGTGTGTGTGTGTGTGTGTGTGTGTGCATGTATGTGTGTATCACTTATTTAAATTTATAAACTAACATATACATTTTAAAAATAAAGAGCTTTATAGCCTTTCCTTCTCACCTCCCCTTGTATTAATGTTTTCTTTAAGAACAATAACAAAGGAGGGTAGAGAGATGGCTCAGTGATTTACAGCATCGACTGCTCTTCCAGAGGATGATGCTGGTTCAATTCCCAGCAACCACATGGTGGCTCACAGCCATCTGTAATGGGATCCGATGCCCTCTTCTGGTGTGTCTGAGGACAGCTACAGTGCACTCATACACATAAATTAAATAAATAACTCTTTAAAAGAAGACCAGTAACAAAGAAAGCACACTAGCAAGGCCCTAAGCCAACATCGCACAGAGGTTCTTGCACATCCGTTTACAGCTGCACTATCACAGAAGCCAGGAAATGGAACCAGCCTAAGTGACCATCAGCAAGTGAATGGATAAAGAAAATGTGGTACACACACACAACAGGGTCTTATGGAGATGTGAAGAAAACTAAAACCATGATTCTTTTTTGTTTTTTTTGTTTTTTTCAGGAAAATGGATGCAACTGGAAATTACTATTTCAATCAAGGGGGGAAAAAGACTCAGAAAGATACTGCATGTTTTGTCTCATATGAGAAATCTAGAATTAAAAATTGGATGTGTGTGTTTGTATATGTGTATTTACACATCACAGAACCAGAAGGAGTTCATAAGAGAAAAGGAAAAGATCTCGAAGGAGTGAGGAGTAGAAGGTGATAGGAGACAGATCACAGGGAAGCAAATGGGTGCTGAAGGGGAGGAAGGCGGGGCCAACGAAGTGGGGAGAGGACCCTGAGAAAGGGAGCAGGGAGAGAAAATGATGAGAGCACAGGCAATGGCACATGCCTATGAAGAGGCCATGGAACAACCTATTCATAAACTAACCTAAAGATTAAAGTTTAGATAATGAAGAGGGCGAAGAGACAGCTCTGTATTTATGAGGACATACCACTTTTGCAGGGGACCTGAGTTCAGTTCCTAGCACATGCAGTGACTTAACACCTGTAACTCCACCTCAAAGGCCATCTCTGACACCTCTAGGCTCCTCAGACACCTGTATACATGCTCATTATTTTTATTTTATTGGTTTTTCTTTTTTGTTTGTTTTTTAAAAGATTCTATTTGTTTAGTGTGTGTGTGTGTGTGTGTGTGTGTGTGTGTGTGTGTGTGTGTGTGTGTGTATGATGCGTACACTGTAGCTGTTTTCAGACACACCAGAAGAGGGCATCAGATCCCATTACAGATGGTTGTGAGCCATCATGTAGTTTCTAGGAATTGAACTCAGGACCTCTGGAAGCAGCCAGTGCTCTTAACGGCTGAGCTGTCTCTCCAGCCCATTTTATTGGGTTTTCAAGACAGGGTCTCTCTGTAGCCTGACTGTCCTGGAACTCACTGTGTAGACCAGACTGGCCTTGAACTCACAGAGATCCTCTCTGCCTCTGCCTCTCTGCCTCTCTGCCTCTCTCTCTCTGCCTCTCTCTCTCTCTCTGCCTCTCTCTCTCTGCTTCTCTATCTCTGCCTCTCTATCTCTGCCTCTCTCTATCTCTGCCTCTCTATCTCTGCCTCTCTCTATCTCTGCCTCTCTATCTCTGCCTCTCTATCTCTGCCTCTCTATCTCTGCCTCTCTCTCTCTGCCTCTCCGCCTCTCCACCTCTCCGTGCCTCTGCCTCTGCCTCTGCCTCTGCCTCTGCCTCTGCCTCTGCCTCTGCCTCTGCCTCTGCCTCTGCCTCTGCCTCTGCCTCTGCCTCTGCCTCTGCCTCTGCCTCCTGAGAGCAAGCACTGCCTGGCTCTAATTTTTTTTTAAGGTACTAGGCTGCCCTGTGTAGGTTCTCACTTTTCCTCTCATGGTTTCTATCAAGGCTGCTAAACTGGGGTAAAACAGCTAGAAGGCACTCAGGAGAAAAGAGGTCAGAGCCCAAAGGAAAACTCACCCCTGGAGAAGAGGCGTCAAATAACTCTCACTCGACCCCGGTCCCCTGAGGAAGTCTCACCTGAACACGTTTTCCCATCCGCGTTCAAGGTGTAGCCTTGGCTGCACTCACAGTGGTGCTTGCCGTCACCATCGCTGACACACACGTGCTGACACTGGTGTGTGCCAAGCATGCACTGATCCTGAGCTAGGCAAAGAAACACAAGTGATGACATCACTACCTAAGACCAGTTAGACATTTCCCCTAGTTCCAAGACACTTCCCTCCAGGTTTCTTTCTGACTCCATCTTGACTTCACTATTTAAAAAACAAAAGTTTCAGATTTATTAGATACTTGACTTGAGACATTGCAAAGTTAGAATTATAGCTCTTGCTATACCATCTCTCAAAGGAGAAAGTTAATTCTGAGTTTAGATCTGCTAGAATCAAACATTTCCACGGGTCAGGCAACATTATGTTGTATTTGGTTGAACTCTGTACCCCCCCCCCAAAAAAAAAACCATACTCTTGCCTCTCGACCCTAAGCGTCAAGGAGAATAATAATGTACTGTCAAGAGTTCTGTGAGCGAGTGGGCCCACTGTAACTGAAACCTGGCTTGCAACAGTTCCACCTTTTTGTGCCTAAAGGAAACTGGAATACAAGCATACCTATCCTCTGGACCTGACCCACACTTGGGCAAGTGAGTCACACTTGGGCATGCAGTGTACAGCCATCCAGCTGACAACCTCGTTGTGCATGAGTCTAAAGCCCAGGTATCTACTTGGGCATGCAAACAGTGTGCGGCCATCCAGCTAACAACCTCGTTGTGCATGAGTCTAAAGCCCAGGTATCTACTTGGGCATGGAAATAGTGTGCGGCCATCCAGCTGACAACCTCGTCGTGCATGCAGGTATCTACTTGGGTTCTTAGTAGCCTCAAAGATGATGGTTTCGAACCGTAAATACAAAGAGATTAAAAAGAAAAGCATGAGATCACGTCAGCTCGATCACATCTCCATCTTTTTGCTCCTGGAAACACTTATATTTCATTGGAAAGCCCCCTTCGCACATCCAGTGGCGTGTGTTGAAAGGCAAATCAATGAATTGAGTCATTTCTACAAAACTAAGGCCCGATAGAGGAGGCTTGCGCTCCCGGGGCAGGTAAACCAGCCTCCAGGGCCCTTGGCACTACGACAAGGCTAATATTTTCCCAAGGAGTTCCTTTTTGTGGAGTGATCTTTCCAGCCGTTGACTACAACAAGCTGCCCCTCAGTCAAGCATTTTTTCCCAGAGAAGACATTCCTCCCCACCCTAGAACAAGTAGGTCTTTTGTAAGAGAGGGAAAGATTGCTGCCCACTGCTATTACTTTACAGCCTTTGAGCCCACCCTCAGTTACTAACTTCAAGACCTAACTTAGCCACAGACCAGAGTCCTGATGGAACAGCCCTCACCCATAGCTTGAGGGCGTTTTTGGGAAAAAGAAAGAACGCCACTTTCTTTCAAGAACCTAGTAAGCGCCAAGTAGATGCCATCATAGCCAGTGGTGTTTTTGTGAAGGCCTAGTGTCCCGGAGCACGGAAGACAGGGGGATCCCAGCCAGGTCTGGCAGAGTTGAGGCCAACACTTCATCTCCCATTTCCCGACAGTTGATGACTCTGGGCTCCACAGTAGTTTAGATAGAAAGTCTCATTGATATTTACAACTGTAGCTCCTGGCTCACTTGCCTGTCTCTCCACCAACTCCATAGGTATCAGAAAGGCTGGAAGGAGCCACCTTTAACTTTGTATGTGGTAAATATAAACAGACACAGGATGTGCACGGCAGAAACTTTCTGTGCTTAGGAATTCACCCAGGTTGGAAAGGTGTCACACTTCCTTCAACAGTTCCACAGAGGCTTTCAAATGATCATGACATTTTTTAAAATATGACTTCCACAAATCATAATTCTATTTTTTAAAAAACTTTTAAAGCTTTCTTTTCGATTTTTCTTTTTTATGGCAGGGTCTCATGTTGCCAAGGCTAGCCTCAAATTCAGGATGTAGCTGAGGCTGGCCTTAAACTCCATCTCTCAAGTATTACTATCACACCCAGATTACATCCTGATTGGGGGTGGGGGTATCTCCAGCACTGAATAGATTCATACTGTTGCATCTTATTAATTCATGAACAAACAAAAAAAAGCCTCTAATAATATTAGCATGTTCCTATTCAAATCCCATCCAAAAGAAAGAATAGAAGATTAGCAGTATGATTTGTTTTCAACTTGTTTCTTGTGTCTCTTATGTGAATCAGAAACCCCAACTCTTCTGGTCTCTAATCCAATCATTCCACAAAAGAATCAACAGAGAAAGAGTCGAATCTGAAAACGAGTGTTATTAATTAAATGCACATGGCCAGAGACATTGGGATAGAGCCCACTGATTCTCACAGGGCAGATGCCACTCCAGATGCTGCAGGGTGCTGTGAAATCTGAACATGTAAATCTTAAGGAAACCTTTGGAGGAGAGGGGAGGGATGTTAATGGTAGAGAAGGGGGCGGGCAGGAGAGATGGCTTGAGTTTGGGTGTTTGGGGGTTTGGGTTTTATTTCTGACTTCTTCAGGGAGAGGCAGGATTGTTTATTCTGGTTATTTCCAGAACTTAACATGTCTAACTCAAACATGAAGGTTTTATGAGCAAACCAAGTTACATATAGTACAGCCTTGTATTTAAGACCAACACCATGTGTTTAGGTTGGTTTAAGAAAAAGAAAAAAAAAAGCACCAAAAAAACATTGCATGTGTATGATTCTTTCAAAAAATTTCTACCCCCAACCCCCAAAAATGAATAAACTTCTTTTTTCAGGGGGCTGGAGTGTTGGCTCAGCACTGAAGAGCACACACTTCTCTTGCAGGCGGCCCAACTTTGCTTCCCAGTGCCCATCATGGGTGGCTCATGACTGCATACAACTCCAGCTCCGGGGGATTTGAGGTCACTGACCTCATCCAGTCCCCACATTCATGTGCACATATACACATAATTAACAATAAATCTTTAAAAACCAATTTCCAATCGTGCAAACTATGAACTATAACATCCTTGCTAGTTGGAAGCTAAGACCTGGCAGCTTACCACAAAAGGTTTCCTGGAATCTAGCAGAGAGCTTCTCAATAACCCCATAGGTCTCCACGTAGAAGACGTGCTCTTCCAGGGGCTTGCTAGCCATCATCTTGAGGGACTCCATATCTGCCCGGTCCACACCCACAGCATACAGCTCAATGCCAGATGCACGTGCTCGAGCAGCCACCTCATTCACCTGGTCCTGCGGCCTCCCATCTGTCACGATAATAGCTACCTTGGGGATGTTAGACATGGGCCCCCGAGCCCCGGCCTCCACAGTGAAGGCTTCCTCCATCGCTGTCTGGATAGCTAGCCCTGACATGGTGCCTGTTGACAAGGGTGTGATCCGTGCCACAGCCTGTTTCAGGGCCTGCTTGTCTGAATAGGTGTTGAGCTGGAACTCTATCTTCACAGTGCTGGCATAGTTCACCACAGCCACCCTCGTGTCTGTGGCCCCGATGTCCAGAGTGTCGATGATGCGGGAGACAAAGGTCTTCACCTTGGTGAATTCCAGAGGCCGTACGCTACGAGAACTATCAATGATGAACACCAAGTCCAAAGGCCGGCTCTTGCAAACACCTGCAAAGAAGGGTATAGAGAATACAAAAGGCTAAGCCTAGGTTAGATCACAATCAGAAATGTTACAGTTCTCACTCCCAAAGAACTCTGGGATTCTGGAAAGCCCGAGCCAGAGGCATCCCCTGACCCCAGCAGTACCACTGCCTGCTTCCTCCCGAGGGCCATCCTCACTTTGCTGTTAAAAACACCCAGGTCTTGAGCCTTCCCAACATTTTGCTTGAGGACTTATCTGACTGTTTAAAGTTCTGTTCCCCATAGTCCTTGTAAGTCCTGGTACTGAAAGGATCCCAGGCCTTCCTTGGCACTTGGCGGAGACAATGGGACAAGGACTTCACTTAACACATAAGCACTACATGTCAGTCTTTGAGAGCATATCTTAAGGAGCAGAGACCATGACCTAGCACCTCTCCTGCTTCCCCTCAACTCTCCTGGCCACTTCTCTTTGCATTTTTCCCCTTGTCACTTGCCTACAGCCCTGCCACAAGGGCAGCAAAGGAGAATCATCGACTTCAAAGCTCTTACATTCTTTCTACACAAAGGCATCTTATGACTTTAGTAAGTCAACACATGCTCATAGCCATTCTCTCTCTCTCTCTCTCTCTCTCTCTCTCTCTCTCTCTCTCTCTCTCTCTCTCTCTCCTGCTTCCTCCAATCTGATTTGCACAGCCCTCTCTCACCCAACCGAACTGAGTCTAGTGTCCACATTAGATGGGAGAGAATCCAGTTGTCACATCTCTTTTTTTTATTTTCAAGGCATTCTCTGCTTTCAACCAACACTCACAGGAATGCAAGTACACACACACACACACACACACACACACACACACACACACGCACACACGCACACATGCACAGCACAGCCCTAGGTGAAAATCGAGTCCTTGGGAGGTGTCTGTGAGGACTCCTTATTTCCTAATAAAAGAACAGATTGATGTTATTTGCTCGTCAGTAGGTAGATCCAAAACAAATTCTTCGCTGTGAATGGTGGCACCAGTTGTATTCAAAGTACTTAGGAGGCTAAGGGGGAGGAAACCAAGCTGGAGATATAGAGTAAAGTCCTCTCAGAAAAACAAGTGATCGCCATTTTTAAAAAACAAAATATTTAGACTAAGTCATTTCTGAGAGGAAAAGCTTTGTCTGGGACAGGGACTAACCCTGTCATTGCTGGGTTATTTGTTGTTTCATTCTGAGGGCTGGAATCAAGCCCAGAACCTTGTGTACCCTAGACAAGTATTTTACCACTGGGCTACATCACCATCCCTTCAGTTATTTATTTATCTATACATCAGTATACCTGAGCACTTAATCATTAGCCTCTAAGTCACGTATGTAGCCAAGAATGACCTTGAGCTCACTGTCCTCCTGCCTCCACTTCCCAAAGTTAAAGGCATGTGCCACCACTCATAGTCTTCAAATTTTGCTTTCAAAAAGCAGGAATTTTAACTTTTTGGTTTTACCTTATCAGCTGGATATACTGCATTAATAAAATCCCACCTTACTGTGAAAGGCACTGTAGGAATCCCAGCATGCTAACACAGGGTCCTAGGAACTAGGCAGCTGCTCATGTTTAATGGAGGTTTGGGGGGGAGCAAGCCCTGAAAAGCAGTAGTGTAAGCCTGGCCTCCATGACTCTTGTCTCCCTGCCCCAAGGCCTTTCCAGTACCCAGCAGCTGCTCCCACTGAGGAAAAGTTTTCCACCACAAAAAAATCAACATGTGCCCAGCCAACGTCCGTATGTTGACTTTGAGCCACCACCCAAAAGATGCTGTATATGTCATGTGTTTGGTTAAGTCAAGAGGAATTACAAATCACTTTTTAAAACAACTCCCCAATTTCCTTCAAGATTTCCAGGGGTCAAGGAGCAAGGAAAAGGACTCGTGTAGAAAATCTTACCTGGACATAGGTCTATACATTTTCCATGGTTGTAGCGGAGGGAAAAAGCATCATGGTGTAAGCGTTGTAACCCATCGCTTACAGTAACCCCCAAGTGATATCCCTACAAACCCGTGTATCCTTGTAACTAAACATTCCTGAGTCTATCCTTCTCTTCCCAATAAGGCTTCTATTTAGGGGAGGAATCTCTTAGATGTGATAGGCAGAATAATTCCTGTCCTTTTTCCAGGGGCTTGCACAAATGTTGCTAAACATAGCAAAAGACTGCAGCTATGATTAGAGGGCTTTTACTGGAGAAGTTGGCCTAGATCTTCTCAGATAAATTCAAGAGAGTTCCTGAGGTCCCTAAAAGTGGAAGAGGTAGCCAAACAGGGGTCTGACGGAGCAAGACGTGAGATGGGCTCAAGCTGCTGTTGCTATTTTCCAAGAAGGAAGACAGGTAGAGCTCTTTTCCCATCCCTTCTCCCTCTGCAAAGGTACACAGTGTTCTTTAATCTCAGTCCCAAGATCGGCAGTTTGATTCTCAAGAAAAGAGAACGTGGGCTTGTGGGCACAACTCTGATGGTTAACTTGCATGGGTCCCACTTGTGCCCATCTAGGTGCCAATGCTCTTACCATTTTCAATCTGGGATTTCAAATCAGTTTTGATGGAGAGTTTCCTGAGCTGGTTCTCCACATATCCAGCAAATCATAGGAGGAGACAGACCATGCAAATGGGCCAAACCCCACGGCTGGCCAGATGAGCTAACACCTAAAACATGGTTTGCTATAGCCTCATCAAGTCAAGCCCAGACGGACTAGAGCTGGATCTTTGGGTAAGAAAGAGGCAATCTTTTGTAAGAGGTACAGAAAGTTTGGCAAGCTGTATAGTGGAGGGAGCCCCTGCTTGACTTTTGGGGTTCTGAGTTTCACTCAGGGGATCTGATGTTGATTTGGGGTTTTTTTTTCACTGTGTTAATCATTGGGGTCCCTGTATGTCTTGTGAGGGGTCATGACAGGTGTTTATCAGCTTCTCTGGGCTCTGTAGATTTGTTCTGCTCAGAGCAGTGTTAGTGGCTGGGGGTAGTGGGGAATGGAGTTGTACGTTCGTCAAAGAAAAGACCTGCCTGGTTCTTTGGGGATCGACAGAGTATAGTTTGGAGTGTGGGGCCCAGTCGGCATAAGCAGAATCCCAGGTCTAGGGCAGAACAGAGTAAAGCACTGATAGGGTTATAGAAGAAGACCCTCCCTGGACACCTAAATGGCCGCTTCGTTTGCCTTCCTGATCTCACTTCATACACCTCCACTAAGTCGTCCCTTTTCCAAACCCTGAGTCTCCTCTAAATCCTTTCATCTTAGGAAAAAAGGCACACACAGTGAATGCAAAATAGAAGGAGATTTCCAGGTAACAGCAAACAGTGTCAGGAAAAGTTTGCTCTCCCTAACCAAAAGATGAAGGCCAGATAGAGGTGGGAGCCCCCATTCCCTGGCTGGCGCTCCTACAGGTGCACGTTGCCCCCTTCCCAAATCGCAAGGAAATTCAGGATACCAGATGCTATATCATGGTCATGCGCATGACCTTACACTCTAGCCCTACCTGCTCCCCTACGTTGTCGGACTCTCAGTTTCTGAGCAGGACTGCAGGGGGAAAAGATGCTTTCTAGAAACAGCACCCTGCCTGCCTGAGGCTGGGATAAAGGCACACAGATGTGGCATGCTACGTTCCTGGGTCCCGGGCCCCGGGCCCCTCTTCCCTCCTCCAGCTATGGCTGTGGCACCTTCTCTGGAGAAGTGGTTTGCCACCCACCCACTCCACTGTACCTGCGCCGCGGCCCCCGGAATATGGCGCGCGGGTGGAAGTAGCCAGAGCAGAGAGATGCCCAGGGCTGCCCCAGGGGACTCGTGTCCCCAGCCGGCGGATGCTCGCGCGGGCCAAACGTCCAGGAGCAGCCGGGGGTGGCAGGAGCAACAGCGGCCAGAGCAGCAGCAGAAGTCCCGGGAGGTGGCGTAAGGGGGCTGAGAGCAACATGATGGGCTTGACGACCTGCCGGGGTCTGTGAGCCGCGAGGTAACCGGGGTACACAGGGTTAGACACGGCCATAGGGCTGCTCATTGGCGACCAATTTAAAGGTCCCGCTTCTGAGACTCCGCCCCACCCCGCCCACTAGAAGGCCTTGCCACGAGAGCCCGGGAGCCGCCAAAGGCCAACAAGAAGCCCTGTCTGTGCATTCCAGTGGCAGGAGCGGAATGTCTGGGACTAGGCGGCCAGCGGCACGGTGGTCACTGCCCGCCTAGTCCGGTGGGCTCGGCTGGGTGCCTCCTGGCCGATTGACTCCTTGTAAAACCAGGCTAAGGTTGGGGGACTCCTGCTATCCTGGCCAGATCTGTGCCCCCAGATTCTGTTGACAAACCTTAAGTTCTGTACCCACTTCGCTGCAGAACAAGAGCCTCACACAACGCACCTTTCACCGGCCAAGAAAACTAGCTGTGATTTTTTTTTTTTAAGGATAGGCCTCACAAATTCTAGCATCATGAATGGGATGCTTTCAGCCTCGTTTTAAATATTCATAAACATTTAAACTTATAGTACCAGGAATAGTAAATCAAACATACACTTCCCCAGAGAGCCTCCGGTTTGCTGGAAGAACACCCACTTCCTCTCCGGAAGAATGACCAGCACAGGGCTGGAAACTGCTCCGGGAGACCTTCAACTCACTGTGTGAGAGAAGATGCACAGATAGTATACTGTTAAGGGAACGTGATGGGTTAGAAAAGTAGCCTGTGTAAGTAGGAAGGGCTTCTAACAGGGGAGGAGAGCTGAGCTGGATTTTCAACCACTGCAATGAGAATGAATGAGTCTCAACAGAGCCAATCCAGTCTTTTCTGCCACGACTGCTGCTTTTCTACCATCCAGCACATGGTAACCTGACAGTCCTGTCTCCTACAGATTATACAACAGCTAAGAGGTAGAGGTGACCTAGTGTCCTCTGGGTGAGTGGGTACACACCAGATGGTACCCTCATGTCTTAGTTAGGGTTACTATGGCTGCGATGGAACGTCATGACCAAAGCAGTGTTGGGAGGAAAGGGTTTATTTGGCTTGCGTTTCCACATTGCTGTTCAGCAGTAAAGAAAGTCAGGACAGAAACTCAAAGGCAGGAACCTGAAGACAAGGGCTGATGCAGAAGCCACAGAGGAGTGCTGCTTGTTGGCTTGCTTAGGCTGCTCTCTTATAGAACCCAGGACCACCAGCTCAGGAGTCACTGCACTCACAATGGGTTAGTCCCTCTCACATCGTTTACTAATTAACAAAGTGTCCTACAGGCTTGCCTACAGCTCAATCTTATAGAGGCGTTTTCTCAGTCAATACTCTCTCCTCTGATGACTCCAGCTTATGACAAGTTGACAAAACTAACCATCACACTGCATGTATGAATACTAAGAAGCCTTCGAGATAAAGTTCTAATGCAGGTGACAACATGGATGGACCTCGAAGGCACGTTGCAAGGTGAAGTAAGCCAGCCACAAGGAGACATGTTTGGAATGATACTGTTTGTAAGGAGTATCTAAAGCGGTCAAAAACCCGTTTGCATTGAAACAGTGNACACAGGGTTTCCAAGGAAGAAGGAGCTAGAGAAAGTACCCAAGGAGCTGAAGGGGTCTTTAACCCTATAGGTGGAAGAATAACCATGAACTAACTAGTACCCCCTGAGCTCATGTCTCTAGCTGCATATATAGAAGAGGATGGCCTGGCTGGCCATTGTTGGGAGGAGAGGCCCCTTGGTCATGCAGACTTTATATGCCCCAATAAAGGGGAACGCCAGGGCCAAGATGTGGGAGCGGGTGGATAGGGGAGCAGGGCTGGGAGCGGGGAGGGTATAGGGAACTTTCTGGATAACACTTGAAATGTAAATGAAGAAAATATCTAATAAAAGTTGGAAAAAAAAAAAAAAAGAAGTGTTGGTCTAGAGCGATGGCTCTGGTGGGTGAAGTATGCCACACAAGTATAAGGACCTGAGTTTTGAACCCCAGAATTCACATAAAGCTGGGTACAGCAACACATCTGTAATCTCAGCACTTCTACAGTGGGACACATCCACAAGCAATAGGAGAACCTATCTCAAACAAGGCTGGTAGTCAAGAGCTACACCAGAAGTTTTGACCTACACACCCATGATGCAACAAACCCATGCCTTAGTTACATACATGAACACACAGGAAAAAAGAGAAAGTGGCTGAGATGTAGCTCAGCAAAGTGTTTGCTTAGTGTGCATGAAGCCCTGGGATTGGTCCCAAGTACCATATAAACCATGCAGGCTGGTAAATCCAGGCACACATGGAGGCAGGAAAATCAGAAGTTTAAATGTCATCCTCTACTACATATCGAGTTCAAAGCCAGCAGGATATCTCCGAGGGGGCTGGGGAACAGTAGATAAAGAGATGGGCTGACTTGTTGACCCTGGGCATGTGATGAGCTCTTGAGTATAGGCGACAGGAACACAAGGACAATGTTTGAACTGTTCACTGCTCAACTCCCAGAAACTGAACCTTGGCACATGAAGGCTCTCGGTCAAAGATAAGACTGAGATGCCAGAAGACAGCAGTTCCTGGAATAGGGCTGTTTTGACTTACTGTGGCAGGGTGGTCATCATGCGTGAGAGAGTGTTTGCAGAAGAAACAGCCGGGCTCTGCTTTTTCAGAGGAAAGGCTTTGCTCTGTTCCATCTCATGGACTGACAACAGACTTCTCTGTGTTGGACATCAGTACCACACAGTAGCCTTCCTTGACCTTTTTCAGCAAGGTGTTGGTTCCTCAACCACCACCAGGCTCCCACTGGGGTAAAGTAACACCAAGACAATGGTCTGATTTATAGTTGCCTGTGAGCAACTGTAAAAAAAAAAAAAAAGAATAATTGAACCAAGACTAAGGAATAAATTATGGGTAGTTTTCTTTAAAAACATACTTCATTTTAATGTTTCTATATTGAGTTGTTATTTTTGTTCTTTGGAACTTTTTTGTGTGTGTGATAGGGCCCATGTGGCTCTAGCTAGCCCAGAACTAGCTATGTATATCAGGCTGGTTTTGAATTCACAAAGATGGACCTGGCTCTGCCTCCCAAATGCTCAGACAAAAGGCATGTGCCACCGTGCATAGATAAGATCTGTTTGTTTTTATTTTATGTGTATGGGCGGTTTTGTGTGTGTGTTTGTGCACCACATGAGTGTCTAGTACCCACAGAAGCTAGAAGGGAGCACAGATTCATCTAAACTGAAGTTTCAGATTGTGAACCTCCAACTAGATGCTGAGAACTGAACTCTCGTCCTCTGCAGAAGCTGCACTCTGAACCATCTCTCCAGCCACTCCCCACTCCATGACTTATACTGTACCAACTACATTAGAACCTGTGTCTACAGGGAGACTTCAGCTACCACCCCTCTAGGACTAGTTCTCAAATCTGTACATTTGTAACTCTCCTTTGGAACTCTCTCCCTAAAGATCACAGAAGTGCTTTACTCAACACATCTAAGAGTAAACTTCACGTCAATCCCCCATAACAGGTCTTCCTCCTTTCATTCCACTATAGCTCTGGCCACACAGGCATGACCCAACCTTGACATCTCTGGTCCCTCTGGTATTAAATAAACCGTCAAATATTCTAGCCACATCTCCTGCTTAATCCAACTCTCAAGAATGATCTCAAATCACTCCATGGGAAACATATCTTTATTTTCCAGCTAGACAGGATGCCTGAAGGAGGGATCAGGGAGAACAGAAAACACACTTAAAGAAATAATGACTAGGGGCTGGAGAGATGGCTCAGTGGTTAAGAGCAGTGACTACTCTTCCAGAGGTACTGAGTTCAATTCCCGGCAACCACATGGTGGCTCACAGCCATCTGCCATGGACCCGATGCTTCTTCTGGTGTGTCTGAAGACAGCTACAGTGTACTCATATAAATAAAACAAATCTTTTTTTAAAAATGGCTAAAGAATTTCCATACATGATAAAACCCACAAACCCACAGATCTGAAGCCCTCAATGAACTCTAAGCACAGCAGACATTTAAGACCACAAAGCCAACCTTAAGTAACATCATAGACAAATCAATAGAAAAACAGTGCTACAAAATGTTTGAATTGCTCAAGGGGAAAAAAATGTTCTATACAGAGTAGAACAAAAGTCAGTAAATTTCTCTAGAAACAATGTGTTCAAGAAGACAGTGCGAGAACATCTTTTATACCCTGCAAAAATAGCTTTAGAAAGCAAAGGTAGAATAAAGATACAGCAAGACATATAAAAGCCAAAAGCCAAAGCCAAAAGCCAAAAAAAAAAAAAAAAATCTATCATCAGCAGAATCACCTGTAAAAACATGTCAAAGGAAGTTTCTCCAGCAAAGGAAAAATACTACCAGATGGGAAAAGAACGCACTGTGCTGCAAAGTTAAACAGATACCTACATCATTTGATGATTAATCTCTTTAAATGACTATTCAACAAAAAATAAGAAGCACATAAGATCAAAGGAGGGAGGAGTCTGTGATGATACTCTCTGTAGTCTGAGTTACTCACTCAAGCCATAGGAGCCTTTGATGAGCCAGCCATGAATACAAACAAGGTATCTAGGACTGCCAGCATCAACCATGACAGCATGATTCAAAATTTCTAAAAGAAGAAAAACAAAGTCACTCTTTCTTTGGTTTCTAGGTCAAATACTTTTCTTTTCCATCTTAACCATTCCCTGGTCGTGGCTTGCTCTCTCACACACCTCAAGATAATATTTGCAGAGTGATTTGTAGGCAGCCAGCCCTCCTGTTTGTCACCATGATTGATTGAGCCTTAGAACAACTAAGAGAAGTACAAAAGTCAGAATTTACATCTTCCTGATTTACAGAGGAATTGAAGCCTATCATCCTAAATACACTTCGCAGGACCGGATAACCCAATGAAGAAAGGAACTGATGTTAGTCTTCTGATCCCACACCCCATGCTCCCACAACCCATGCTCCCACAACCCACGCTCCCACACCCGCACTCCACCCTCTACACCCAAGCTGCCTCCCTCATATGCTTAGAATCCCACAGTATTTGGTGACATTCATCTTAAGTTTTTTTGGTTTTTGGTTTTTAAAGATATATTTCCTTATTTTCTATGAGTACACTGTTGTTGTCTTCAAACACACCAGAAGAGGGCATCAGATCCCATTACAGATGGTTGTGATCCACATGTGGCTTCTGGGATTTGAACTCAGGACCTCTGGAAGAGCAGTCAGTGCTCTTAACCGCTGAGCCATCTCTCCATCCCCCATCTTGAGTCTAAGTTAATTTCCCAAATCACATTTCTAGAGAACAGACTAACCTCAGAAAAACGAAGGAACAGGTTTGCCTTTAGGTCAATGTGTAGACTAGTTTGTAAGAAGTTCTCTTAAAGCAGTGGTTCTCAATCTGTGGATGGTGTCCCCTTTTGGGGGTTGAACAACCCTTTTACAGGGGTGACCTAAGACCATCCTGCATATCAGATATTTACATTATGGTTCATAACAGTGGCAAAAGTATGGTTATGATGGGGCTGGTGAGATGGCTCAGCGGGTAAGAGCACCCGACTGCTCTTCCGAAGGTGAGAAGTTCAAATCCCAGCATCCGCATGGTGGCTCACAACCATCCGTAACAAGATCTGGCTCCCTCTTCTGGAGCGTCTGAAGACAGCTACAGTGTACTTACATATAATAAATAAAATAAATAAAATAAATAGCAATGAAAATAATTTTGTGGCTGGGGGCATCACAGCATGAGGAAATGTATTAGAGTCACAGCATTAGGAAGGATGAGCCACTGTTTCAGAGTAGAACAGTGGAAACAGCATCGCATCCTTTGCCTGCAGGGCACACTGAAACAATTAGACTCAGAACACAGTAAGTTCTATGGTGACTGTGAACATGTGAGTCACAGATGGAAAAAAACGTCTATCAGTGGAAAGACCTTTGGTTTTACAGTTCAAAAACATTAGTTATCAGTTTAGTTTATGTGCAAGTATATTTCCAATGTATTTTGAAAATTATCAGCAGAGACAATTGGTTTTTATTTAGTAATCATCTACTACCCCTACCCTCTTATGGTAAGTGTTCTTGGCAGAAACATAATAACATTTCTGCATATGCAAATTGATACTAGGAACCCAGGGGCAGGAAGATATGAACGGCAAAGGAGTTGGGTGTCAGATACTAAAAGGGAAGAAACCAAGCAGATATTAAAAGAAGGGGGGGAGGCTTCTTTAACAAAAGCCAGTTAGCCAAACAAGAGAGACAATAACACCCAATTTACAGTTTACCAAACTTTCTGGAAATGGCTCTGACCACCACCCACTTTATAGAACTTAAACTTACTTGCTAAAATAGATACTAAATGATAATTTGTCTTAAACACCACGGTATGTACATTGCTACCTTCCTTCAGTACTCACCACATCTGCCTTTGTGCTCCTTCCTCTTCAGGAGCTGTGTGTGTAAAGCTCACAGAGGATAAGAAGTCTGGGGCCGGGCGGGGTGGCACACGCCTTTAATCCCAGCACTTGGGAAGCAGAGGCAGGCGGATTTCTGAGTTCGAGGCCAGCCTGGTCTACAAAGTGAGTTCCAGGACAGCCAGGGCTATACAGAGAAACCCTGTCTTGAAAAAACCAAAAGAAGAAGAAGAAGAAGAAGAAGAAGAAGAAGAAGAAGAAGAAGAAGAAGAAGAAGAAGAAGAAGAAGAAGAAGAAGAAGAAGAAGAAGAAGAAGAAGAAGAAGTCTGCCCATGCTCAGACAGGAAATCAGCAGCAGAATGGAGATTTAAAATCACATTAAAGTCCTCTTCACAGCCAACCTTACAGTAGCTGTTGGTTTCTATGGACAAGGCGCATACACATAAGCTATGTCTTCTCTCTTGCTCTCTCTTGTTGCTGAAACAGGATCTAAGTAGCCCCAGGTGACTCCAGCTCACTATGTAACATGTGAGGCTGACCTTGAGCTTCTGATCCTCCTGCTTCCACCTCCAGAATACAGGCATGTGCCACTACTCTGTCTTTATGTGGTGCTGGGAACCAAACCCAGGGCACTGCGCATAGTAGGCAAGCACTGCACATAGCAGGTAAGCACTCCACCAACCAAGCCACACCCCCAGCCCTTTGCCACTGGTATTTACAACTGAGAGGGTTTTGTAACTGTCACCCCGATAGTGAGACCGATTTAAAGCAGCATGGAGTCGGCTCATGACTCTCATCTGTTCAGGATGCCCTAGGAATTTCCTGGTCTACTTAGAGTTGTAGTAATATGCAGTTAGTTAAAGCCTCCCTTAACTTTCTCCTGCTCCCCGCATGCTCCTGCAGGCCACCTGACTGTAATGTACACCCTCTCACACCTTCAGCTCTTACACACCATTTTCTAAGCAACACCTTTATTTAATGGTGCTTAAAACTACCTCCTATGCCCCATCTCCAGCCTTCTTTACTCCAAAGCTGTATCACTAACATATATTTTATGTCTCTCCCTACCCCCCACCAAGCTTTTAATTTTTCTTTTCATTATGTCTCCTGCAACTGAGCAAAATTTATGCTTGGATTTAAAATTTTGCATGAGGTCACACAAATATGAATTAAGGCACACAAAAGATAACCCCTAATGCTATCCCTCCATCACTCCAAACGTGTGAAGGATCCTTAGGGAGACGGCTGTTTGGAGAAGAAATGTTCCACCCAACACATGGGCCTTCTGTAGAGCCTGGAGCCACATTTGTAGTGGCAAGAGAAAATTGAGAAGTTGAGGCAAGAAGGTCAAGATATGGGTAAAAAGTTCCAGAAGGGACTTAAGAGCAGAGCAGGGACAAACCTTACAAGGCTCTGAAAGCTGAGGTGTGCAGTTTTGACGTTTACAGCTCATTCTTTGACGGCAGCCTCTTTATGTGTACATTTATCTGTATACTCACTGGGCTTTATACCCGGTAGTAACTGTGGTCCTATCCCTACAGCCCTTGAAACCATGAATTCATCCCTGGGCTCTACAGACTGGACTATTTGGGGGGGGGGGGCAAGTGGGTGGGATTATGCAGATGTCTTCCTGTGACTGGCTTTTCTTTTTTTTTTTTTCTTCAATTTTTTTATTATTTTCTTAATTTACATTTCAAATGCTATCCCGAAAGTTCCCTCTCCCCTCCCACTGCCCTGTTCCCCTGCCCGCCCACTCCTACTTCTTGGCCCTGACATTCCCCTGTATTGGGGCATATAAAGATTGCAATACCAAGGGCCCTCTCCTCCCAATGATGACTGACTACATATGGAGCTAGAGACACGAGTTCTGGGGATTCTGGTTAGTTCATATTGTTGTTCCTCTTCTAGGGTTGCAGACCCCTTCAGCTCCTGGGGTTCTATCTCTAGCTTCTCCATTGTGGGCCCTGTGTTCCATAATATAGATGATTATGAGCATCCACTTCTGTATGAGACAGCTATATCAGGGTCCTTTAAGTAGGCACTAGCTGTCCTATGCACTAGTGTCTGAGTTTAATGACTGATTATGGGATGGATCCCCCCTGGTGGGGTAGTCTCTGTATGGTCCATCCATTCATCTTAGCTCTAAACTTTGTCTCTGTAACTCCTTTCATGGGTATTTTGTTTCCTATTCACAGGAGGAATGAAGTATCCACGCGCTGGTCTTCCTTCTTGATTTTCTTGTGTTTTGCAAATTGTATCTTGGGTATTCTAAGTTTCTGGGCTAATATCCATTTATCAGTGAGCGCATATCCAATGATTTCTTTTGTGATTGGATTACCTCACTAAGGATTATGTCCTCCAGATACATCCATTTGCCCAAGAATTTCATAAATTCATTTTTTTAATAGCAGAATAGTACTCCATTGTGTAAATGTACCACATTTTCTGTATCCATTCCTCTCTTGAGGGACACCTGGGTTCTTTCCAGCTTCTGGCTATTATAAATAAGGCTGCTATGAACATAGTGGAACATGTGTCCTTTTTACCAGTTGGAACATCTTCTGGGTATATATGCCCAGGAGAGGTATTGCTGGATCCTCTGGTAGTACTATGTGTGACTGGCTTTTGTAGATGTTGCTTATCACAGAACCTTGTTTAAAGGCTGGATTCTGGTACAATTCTTTCCCCATGCATCTACATTTTTTTTTCACACACTGATTTTCTATTTAGTGTTGTGACCAGGAGGGCTTGCTTCTCTGGGACCCTGTTTTCAACTGCTGTTGTATTAATAGCAAGAAGCAGGATTGTTTGGCTGTTTCTGATGTTTTGGGGCACCCATCTTCATAGCAGCTACAGCATGTTAGATGCCACAAATAGCTCAGTATATCCAGACACTTGGTGTAATCTTAGCAGTAACAAGGGGAAAGAATCCAGCAAGTGTTTCAGTATTGCCAAGCATGGATGTCAACATAAACAGTAACAAGGACTTTGTCATCCCTGTGTGGGTCACATCCCAACATTGGCCAACCTGGCTGGGTACTGGTATGTACCCCCAGGTGGCCTTGACCAGGGACCTCCAGGCTAGAATTAGAAAAATGAGTCACATTGCCCAAAAACATTTAAACCCAAAGACACATACAGTGGCGGTCTGAGAATCTGAGGTACCTGGGTGTAGTGATATGTCACAAATCCCAGTATTTGGGCAGTTCAGGCCAGCCTAGACATAGTGAGACTCAAACAAACAAAAAAATCACCCTTAAATGAGCTGGGGGAGAACATCACAGCGCAACCGATTATCCTACCTTTGCAGTATTGCTGGTGTGGAACCTACTGGCATACAGAAGCACGGCACAGTTGCGCATGGTACACAACAGACAACTACTAGTTGTTTGCGGTTTTAGTAGTACATTCCTCACTAAAAAGCTGCACCGGCAGCAGCCATGTCACCAAGTACCAGGTCGAGTTGAAGAGCAGCCTGGGCTTTAAGAGAGAACATTTAAAACTCCCCAATCAAGGTGCAGCTACATGCAGACTTCATGTCTTCATCCATGCAGCTTTGTTGGATTTTCTGCATTAGGCCCTTTCCTTTCTGACCACAGCCTGGGCATGCTTTGCCCAGTACTTGAGGCTTGCTCACGTCCAACCAGTCCCTGTCCACCACATGGCTGCTTACAAATACAATGAACTTTTCCTGCTTTCCCATCTGCCTCCGGGCAGCTTGAGAGTTACAGCCTGCCTGCAGTATTTTCTCTCAAACTCTAATAAAATGGCATTATTTCAGGATTCCAAAACAACTCTGAAATTATACACTTCCAGTGTACCAGCCATCCGAGTGTCTGAAATGGAATCCTGGCTTAATCACCCTTAAGTTAATCCTTGGAGGCTAAATTAGGGTTGGGGGAGGGAGGACACAATGAACCACCCAACAAGCCAGCATGTACCAACACTCGAGGGAATCGAAGGGACTTTAACTGGCCATCTTTAAATGTCCTGTCCTGGCTTTTTCTTGAAATGCTAGGCTGTACTCCTGATCCTATATAATGGGATCCTTCCCTCTTCCTCTGCCTCAAAGGGCTCCAGACTCACTTCCCCAGATGCCTCTCCTCTTACCCTTCCATCATCCCTCTATCCAGAAACCAGTACACCAGTTTCTTTCATCACTAAGAAACAACAAAACAAATAAAAATTTTAAGATGAGAAACTTAAGTGTTGTTGTTACCCGGCAACACTTCTAACATATTCCTGTCACAAGGACAGGATCGCTTAAGTTGTAGCATAAACATTAGGCACATTTAAGAAGGACAATGGTAAAATTTATGAGCTTTATTAAAGCGTTTTATCACAAAGATGGAAATGTACAAATGAGAAGCATGCAACCATCATCGTCCATGGTCAAGACAAACTGCTCGCTCTCTCGCTTTCTCTCTCTTTCTCCTGTTTCGTAGAGCTGGAAACTGCAGGTCTTATACCCAACTCATTCATCCTCAACACTGTAGTCATGCTCTGGAAACTACTCAGGGCATCAAACATCCAAAACATAAACTATTATTATACAAAGAAAGTGCAAAGTTAAAAAAGAAAACATGGAGACCCCCTCCCCCATACCCTCAGCTAAAGGCTAACAATGGCACTTGGCTCTTGCTTAATCTAGATTGTCTTCAAAAAGTCTCTAAAATGTGATACTTAACAAAAAGTTTTTAATAAATGCCCAAAAGCTCCTTAGTGTTTGAAAATAAATGCTCAGACAAGACAGTGCACTTTCTATCAAACAGGTCTGAGAGCCCCGCACTGCAGCTTTCTGTAAAATAAACAAGACAAGAAGCTGGTATAGGCTTTATTGACAAGGCAGAATGTCCTCAGGCAGGCAGGTAAGGAGGTGGTGGCTCTTTCTCAGGAATCTTCACAGCCATTTCATAGGTTGGCAAAACGTACTGAAGAGAGAAAAGATCACATCAGACAATGTCACTTTCTTTCCTAAAATAATCAGCTTTCAGGCTTTATGTCATAAGTAGGAGCACAAAACCCTGAGAAAGATGATGTCAGAGTCACTGTCTGTCTGTCTGTCTGTCTGTGATCAGGATGTAGCAGCTCTCAGCTGTCTCTCTAGCACCGTCAGTGCTGCAGTGCTCCTGCCACGTTCCCTGCCTTGATAATAGACTAAGCCTTTGAAACTGTAAGCAAGTCCTCAATTAATGCTTTTTTTAATAAATAAAAGCTGCCTTGGTCATGGTGTCGCTTCACAGCAATAGATCAGTGACCAAGACAAGATAGATGGATGAATGAGATGGACCGATGGATGGGTAGATGGAGTGGATGGATAACATGGATGAATGGGAATGGATAAATGTGTAAGTAGATGTGATGGATGGATGGATGGATGGGGATAGATTGTTATAAGACAGAATTAGAATTCTTCCTCTGAACTAATTCTTCCTTCTGGAACATAAACTAACAAGCTTAATTACATACATATGTTTTAAAAATATAAAGGGTCTCATGACAGGCAACCAATAATGTTCCAGTGCTAATTCAAGGGCTGAGGAACTGGGGGTTGAGGCCCCACTAACTCCTCTAATGGAAGCTGCCAGTGTCTGAAGTTTCAAAATAATTTGCACTTATAGGACAATGACAATGACCTTCTATCCTGCCCTTTGGGATAATAGAAAACCTTTCTAAAGGTCACTCTAGCCTAAGGTCCTCTAAGTGACAGGCTGACTCAATATGGGCCACGTGTATCATATATGCTGAAACCTGCAAAGTAGCAAACAAGGTTCTCAGAGGTGGGCTCAGTACTCATGCTATCACAATCATCTCTCAAAGGCCCAGGCTTTGGATCTGATAGATGTACACACACATACACACATACACACACACACACACACACACACACACACACACACACACACACGACCATTAGCCCGCATCCCTTAGAATTCTTACAAGTCAATTATCTTGTATCTGTCCAGAAACACTTGTGAGGACCACTAAGAAATAAACCTAACAGTCAAGCTGGGCAAACAGTGCAAAAGAGCTCTAGCCCGGTGTGCACAAGACTCCTGGTGGAAAATACTAAATCTTAAACGTTTGTGGATTCAAGCTATCCAAATTCTAAACCACACTTATGGCAAAGAATGGAAAGTCGAGCCCCACATGCACTTCTGGAGGCATCAGTAAGAGTGACAGTTTGGCGAGTGGAACAGCAGTTAACCTGTGGAGGTGCTTCAAAGGCAGGGTACACAGCAATCTCTGGCACATTTCTGTTGTTGATGTATTTGTAGCAGTTCCAAACACAATTGATTAGGTAAGCCTGAAAGGAGAAACAGAGCTCAGCAGGACACTCTGCGAGCAGAGGACCCTCATCTCTTCCACACTGTCTGTGGAAAAGGGACCTAGTACAAGGCAGGCTCACTCTGACTGGCTCTCACTGAAACATCACAAGTTTCTCACAGAGACTCTAGCTGGAGATTTTGGTTGGCTAACCAACAGACTGTGGAGGAAATTCCTGAGCTCAAATGTTAGGAATTTTAATGGATTTCCCTATAAACTCTGAACCACTTTTTTTTTTTAAAGATTTATTTATTGTTATCTGTAAGTACACTGTAGCTGTCTTCATACACATCAGAAGAGGGCATCAGATCTCATTACAGATGGTTGTGAGCCACCATGTGGTTGCTAGGATTTGAACTCAGGAACTTCAGAAGAGCAGTCAGTGCTCTTAACCACTGAGCCATCTCTCCAGCCCCTGAACCACTTTTGAAAACACAAAAATTCTACTCGCTGGACACAAGACAGAGGGGACTCCATCCCTTAAATGCAGTGACTGTCACTACAAATCCTACATCAACTACAATCCTCGGAAAAGGTTTCCTGAGCAGTCTCTCCAGAGCCCCAAGAGTGACTCACAAGCTCCTTACCTTAAAGATGATGAATACCACAAAGAACACAAGGACAATGAACAGGAGGCAGCTGGAGTCCAATGCCAAGAGGTCATCTTTGTATGGGAAATCAGGCTGTGAAAACACAAAAGCACCGACAACGCTTGAGCATCTTAAGAACACAACCATGGACAGCAGACAGAGTGGCAGCTTCTGCAAATCTACACAGAAGAACGCAGCACACCCAAGACCCCCATCATCAACGGACGAACCACTGCCCTCTGCTTATTTAATAGCTGGGATAACTAAAAGGTCTGAACAGAGCTAATATTCATTTTGCTGGCTATTTTCCATCTTGTGCTTTTGACAAAATGTAACCACTTGTCTGGCACCCCAACTCTGTCCTGGTTCAGAAAGTCGGGAGAACTGAAATTGCTCAGGTTTCCAGGACCATTCAGTCTTCTGCGAAGTGACTTGTCCAGGAGTCAAATCTTCCAGGAGTCTCGGGTCTTCATTAGATGGTTACAAAGAACACATACCACTGTCTACAAGCCAGGCAGAAGGATATGATTTACTGCTGACAAACTCACTGTGCTGAAAAGGATCAGCTGCATTCATCCGACTCTGGGAGAGTCAGGAGAAAGGCATTAGAAGGGAAGGGAGGGTTGAAAACTGGCCAGCAAAGGAAATACCTTCAAATGGAAAGGATCCAATCAAACAGAGGGGAAAAAACACCAGAGTCTGTAAAAATGCAGGCTTTCCTAAACAGCAAAAGTTTCCTACACAGGGCTAGGATACAACAGGCACAAGGGTAGAGCAGGCATACAGACACATGCTACCGTTCTGACAAAGATGAAACACCAATCCCTTAAGAATCCTAAATACATTTTACTGAATCACAATTAACTCAACGCATCTCTTCCACAGTAACTGTCTTTACGGACATCTTGTACTGTGCTGTCCAAATGGTACAGTACAACAATCATTTATGTCTATCTTACAGGTATTAACATGGGAGGGATTTTAAGATACTGTATAAGGCAAAGAGAGTTAAATAGTACACCAAGGGTGCCTTGGGATTTCAATTAAAATGTTTCACTTAAGTGAAAAGGTTTGAATAGCACACATACTTACCAACTGATCCAGATATTCTTTGATTCTTGGCAAGTAAGTGAGAGAACTGATTGCCACCAGACAACTGAGAACGAAGTCAAAAAGTCGGTAGCAGAAGAAAGGAATCAGCCAGCCCACTTGATACTGCAGAAAGAAAGTAGCACTTAGCATACACACACAATCACTAGCCTTGGTAAAGGTCAAACGCGGAGCGAGGAAAGCACGGCAGACTTACAGAAATGGCTCCATAAACCAGCATTGAACTGATTATAAACATAAGAACAGAGACGGCAAAAAGAACGCAGGCATTATCTAAGAAAACAAAAACAGAAATCTAATTAAGCAACATATGCATTGAAAGAAACTAAATTCTTCATGACAAAAATGACACTTTAAAATGTTTCTGTATAAATTAACTGTAACTGTTCTCAAAATTG
The DNA here is from genome assembly GCA_902729485.2 of Mus minutoides. NCBI lineage: Eukaryota > Metazoa > Chordata > Mammalia > Rodentia > Muridae > Mus > Mus minutoides. Next base: position 1,515,520 of record LR749498.1, on the reverse strand, counting down.
GCCCTCAAAAGATCTAAGACCAAGAAAGAAAAAAAAAAAACCTAAACCTGACATTAAGAAATTCTGAAAAACGTACACATGCCTTTCCATGTTAAACAACTGACTGTGTAGGAAGGAGCAGGAGCCACGGAAATATAGGAAACAGGTCCCTTGTGCTCTACATGTCTAAGTGCAGAGAGACAAAACCTAGCAGGCAAGCGGCAACACATGCAGAAGCAATAAAAAACTGAGAGAGAATTCACACAAGTTGGGTTTTATGAGATGAGGGCATCACTGGAAAGAGAAGTTGCTGTTTGCTTCAGACAGATGAGTTACTCATAGAAAACCACAGATGTACCTCTTGCTTTGGTAAGATTACAACCTAAAATTCAAAGGTCTCCATTAATCCCACCCCAGTGTCTAACACCTTTAATCCATGGCTTCCTCCAGTTTGCCCTCTCTCCCCAACACACATCTATTCCTCTCAACTTCTCCTAAGTGTATATTAACCCATGTTCACCATTCTCTTCAGAACACACCCAAATAATCCCCAACAGTATCTGACCATACTTGACTGGGTGAGTATCTTCACAACCTACAGGTGATCCTGTGACTCTGGACAGACAGTAATAAACTAAAGGAGAAAGGGGTGTGGAGAGCTGGCTCAGCCTGCTGCTCTTGCAGATCAGTCCCCAGTCCCCATGCCAGGCTGCTCACAATTGCTCGCCTTAACTCCTGCTGCAGAAACTGGACACCTCTGGCTTCCAGGCACCTGCACTCACATGCACACACTCCTACACATACACATAACTGAAGACTTAAAAAGAAACAAAAGGGCACCAAAAACGAAGATATTAGATATTTATACAAATAATCATGTCACTGAGCATTATAAACACAATCAGTATTTAACATTAATTACTGTGTCATATCAGAGTACCTCCATTGTTAAGGATTTAAAAGTTCTTCCTACTGAAAGACTAAGATATAAAGTAAGACCCTGTCTCAAAACTGAAGGAAGGTGCTAATAATACTCTAAAATTTGGTTTATTATTATTTGGGAAGGAGGGGGTTCAAATAAAAAGAAACTACTCGCAAAAAATATGCCAAAAGGCTATTATTCCTTGTCACTTCTCTCAGAGTCATTGTCACAAGGATGTGTTTAAAACGGATCAGAAAAATTTTCACTAAAAACAATAACAAAACACATTATAAATGCCCATCATTCTATTCTGTATTACAGCCACAGAATTCTTCTTGGCTCCTGGAAAATTAAGTTATCTATGAAGAAAAAAATTATTTAACAAAAGAAAGATAGAAAGAAAGAAAAATAGGGAAGGGGAAGCGGGAGGGGGAGGGGGAGGGAAGGGAGAGCTGGAAAACAGCTGGAAAGAAGGCTCAGTAGTTAAGAGGTTCATGGCTGTTGCAGAGAAACAGGTTTGATCCCTAGCATCCACACAGCAACAGACCACCTCAGTTCACATCACCCTGCCTCTTTGGCCTCTGTAGGCACTGCACTGCACATATATTCAGGCAAAGCACTCACACATAAAATAAAACAAAACAGTCTTTATAAAGGAAGATACATCTTCATCTTTGGATCACAGGTAGTGAAAGAAGTTCAAAACTTCATATTAAAAGTTAATAAAATCTAAAATCCTGGGAATTAAGATCTAAAAACTAAGCATGTAGAAATTGTATTTCAAACTGAGACATAATTTTCTGTGTAAGTAAAATTTTCTGTGTAAATTTAAGATATAATTATATATAAAACAATGTAAACTCAACTAGAATAATTTTATACCTGTATTTTAAAGAGAAAACCAGTAATGAAAAAGTAATTGCTATCAGGGAATAAATCAGTTTAAAAGGACCATTTCTATGAATGTTCTAGGGGCTACTCCATTTTTAATAGTTGTGTTACTAGACAAGAGCCAGATCAGGGAACTCGCCCTTTACACTGAAACTTATAGAAAGGGGAAATAAGAGGGTAGCTAAAATATGCTAGAAAGGTAGAGGGGTGGTTTGAAGACCTGAATGGATGGTTGCTACAGTGTACATTGTATTTTATACTCTACTGTAAGAGTCCATCTGATCTACACAACAATTTCTGACCCTGGCTATACATTACAAAAGGCTCTCAAAAAAATCTCAAATCATTTTTATTTCCCATTTCCCTGTCTGGGCTCTAGAGTCAAAGCATACATACAACCTACTGTCTACTGTCCATTACATGTTCTTGTCTAGAAATGTTCTACTGTACCTCTTGCTGAACACCTTTGGGAAAAGTCATCAAAATAGTCTCAATAAAGAGTTTAAGTAACACCTAGCTTGATATTTATTATACAAAGTAACCATTTGAAGAATAACTCAAGCACAATTTTATCAATCACCCTCTAACATTCATTTATAGTCTACAATTGGCTTTATATATAAAATTTGGCAGTGGTATCTTTTAAAGTAAAAACTTACCAGCCATTCTCTCAGATGAATAGTAATTACCAATGACTTCATACTGAATGTTGACAGCTGGCATGGAGTTTGGATGCGTCACCTCCACGGTCAGCAAAATTGCCATCAATAGGTTGACCACCTGAGAAAGAAAACACCTTTACATTAACTCCTACCAGGAAACAGTCTTCACAGACTCTCTGCATGAGTATATATTTAATACTATCTCACCTGCAGTAACAAGGTTATGAAATAGGAGACACTCAGATAAAACCTGTATTACCAGAGTGAGAACAGTTTAAAATTCATAGCATGTATAAAGATGCTTAACCCTGTGCTAATGCCAATAAACCAGAATGAAATGCAGAGAAAGTAAAACTGGGGACTCTCTCTCTCTCTCTCTCTCTCTCTATATATATATATATATATATATATATATATATATGTATGTATGTATGTATAATATATTTTTACACATGTGTGTATATATGTGGTTGTACACATGCACAGTCCACAGGTCTAAAATATTTTTATCACATATATTACTCTTTAAAAAGCCATTTTTTTTCTTTAATAAAAACATCATTGAGTTTTCCACTGTCCCTGCCTAGTATTATTAGCAACATTTCCAAGTTCACTTCACTGTGGGTCAGTACTTTAAATATGATAGTAACTGTCCTGAAAAAAGCAGCACTTCTGATCCTAAGTACTTACCACTGAGCATGTATAAATTTCAGCTACTAAAATTTCAGCTACTAAACTGTCCATTGGATTTTTCAAGAAATTAAAACTAACGGTAACTATATTAAAGTCTTTAAGATATTCTACTACAAACTATTCCAAAATACTTATGACTCTTATCCTACAGTACTCAGGAAAGGAAGTTGAAAATAAGACTTGTAAACCTAGTAGTAGCAAGGTCAGGTAGAGCAGCACATGTCATGTCAACAGCACAGGCAAAGCACCTATGGTTTGAAAGCCATCTGCACACATCATATGAGTAAAGCAGCAGAGAAACGATGAAGAGTCTTTGATTTGCTAGAAAGGAACAAGGTCAAGTCCAGGGAAACAGTCAGGCCCAGCCAAGCAATTTCTCCTTGTTTTTTCTTTAATGACAATATTTATACAACTTTATGGAGTACAGTGTTATGTTTTAGAACACTTATACAGCATGTACCTGTCAAATCAAGGCATAGCATTCCATAACCTTAAAACATTTCACTGTTTGTGGTGAAAACATACTCACCTGCTCGGTACTTTCAGGTTGTTGAATGTAATTTTGACAGCTGTAGTCACCCTCTGTGCAAGAGAGCACTAACTGTACTTGTACCCCGACCGATGCCTACCGGCCCTGCTCTTGCCTTTTACTTAGTCTCTGGTGACCACTCTCCTGTCCATAACTAAGCTACTTTGTAATCTGCAGTAAGATCACTGAGTTGCCTTCCTGTTTCGTGGTTATCTCAGTTGAATCTTCAGTTCTATCCATGTGGCTGCACGTGTCAGTGTGGTTCTTACACTAACAGTACCCGCTGTGAACACAGTTATCGATGGACACCTGAGCTTACTCCCTACCTCATCTACTGCGAACAGCACTTCATTAAACGTGGGCTCAACAGATCTCTCTGATACACTGACTTCATTTTCTGTGGGTACAACACAGGCAACCCACTAGTAGGATCTATGACAGTTCTAACCTGAGGAACCTCCATTCGATTTTCCCCCAAGTGTCTATACTACAGCCCCATTCAGTACAGGTCTTCCTTTCTCCAACAAGTCATTCTTTGGTCTGGCTGACTGGCATTCACTCACTGAATGAGATGCTATCTCATGACTCAGAGGTTTTTCATATGTGTCGATCCTTCTTATCTTCTTTTGAGAAATGTCTACTTAGCTGCCTCCTTTTAAATTTGACTATTTGCTTTTGCTGTTGAGTTCTCGATATACTTTAGGTATTAATGTCTTGTGATAAAGTTAAAAGAGGCCTGCCATTTCTCTAGGCTGTCTGCTCACTGTTCAGATTCTCTGCAGCTTTTCAGTTTGATGTAACCCTATATGGGTGTTTCTTTTGTTGCCTATGCCTTTACACTCTTAAATAACAATTTCTTGTTCAGACTATCTTGGTTGCAGGTGTGTGTGTGTGTTTCCTCTGGTCAATCCTACAGTCACCTGGGAAGAGGGACTCTCACTTGAGAAAATGCCTAAATTAGATTTTCCTGCAGTCAAGTTTATAGTTCATTTTCTTGATTAATAATTGGTGGGGGGGCAGCTCACTGGACATGGTACTACTGGACAGGTGGTCCTAGGTGGCATAAGAAAGCAGGCTGAGGGCTGGAGAGATGGTTCAGTGGTTAAGAGCACTGATTGCTCTTCCAGAGGTCCTGAGTTCAATTCCCAGCAACCACATGGTAGCTCACAACAACCATCTGTAATGGGATCTGATGTCCTCTTCTGGTGTGTCTGAAGACAGCAACAGTGTACTCATATACATAAAATAAATAATTCTTTGAGAGAGAGAGAGAGAGAGAGAGAGAGAGAGAGAGAGAGAGAGAGAGAGCGCGAGCGCAGGATGAGCAAAGCAGTAAGCAGAGCTTTTCCACAGCCTCTGCTCCAGCCTAGGTTCCTGCCCTGACTTCCCCTTTATTATGAACTTGTTATATGCAACTATAAGCAAAACAGTCCATATCTATTTTTGCCCAGGCCTAGGCTGTGTTGCTTATGACAGCTTTACAGTTTGAAACTGGACAGTGTGATACTTCCAGCTTTGGTCTAATGTTTTTAGTTGCTTTTAGTCATGGTGTTTCATCACAGCAATAGGAACCCTAAAAAACAGACTTATGTCAGTGCTTCTTCCTATATTCTCTCCTAGTCAGTTAGTCTCAACTTTATACTCAAGTATTTTGTAATATTTAAGTTGGCTTTTATTGAGAGCAGGATCTCATGCCATTTTCCTAGCAGTATTCACTAAGAGAATGTGCTTCCTCAGATGTGTATCTGACACTTCTGCTGAGAATCATCTGCCTGTGGGGAGTGTTGGTCTATTTTTGGGTTTTCTATTCTTTTCCATTGGTCTCTTATCTATTTCTGTACCAGGCCTAAGCTGTGTTGGTTATGATAGCTTTACATTTTAAAACTGGACAGTGTGATACTTCCAAGCTTTGGGGGTTTTTTGTTTGTTTGTTTGGTTGGTTTTTTTTTTTTTTTTTTTTTTTTTTTTTTTTTTTTTTTTTTTTTTTTTTTTTTTTTTTTTTTTTTTTTTTTTTTTTTTTTTTTTTTTTTTTTTTTTTTTTTTTTTTTTTTTTTTTTTTTTTTTTTTTTTTTTTTTTTTTTTTTTTTTTTTTTTTTTTTTTTGCTCAAGACTTTGTTGGCACAGCCTTGAGTGGTTCCACTCAACTTTTAGGAACTGTTTTCTCCTAGTAAGTGAAGGAGCACCTAACAGGTACCTTACACTTACAGATCTCTTTGGGTAAAATAGCATCTAACAATACTAGTTCTGATTCGTGCCTAGAGATCTTTCCATTATTTGTGACCTGTTCAAAGCCTCCATGCATGTTTTATTCCCATTATAGATTAGATTTTCCACCTCCTGGTTAGTTACTCTCAGCAGTGTTGGTTTTCCCCTCCTGGTTAGTTACTCTCAGCAGTGTTGGTTTTCCCCTCCTGGTTAGTTACTCTCAGCAGTGTTGGTTTTCCCCTCCTGGTTAGTTACTCTCAGCAGTGTTGGTTTTCCCCTCCTGGTTAGTTACTCTCAGCAGTGTTGGTTTTGCTTGCTTTGCTTCTTTAACTATGACACAAGTGCTTTCTAACTTCTCTTTCAGATAGCCCACTACTGGTACATAAACACATGATTTTTGAAGTTATTTTACTACTCTAAATTTACTAATTCTGAGGTTATTTTCAGTTTTCAGGAATTTCTATATATTTGATTGTGTCATCTGCCAATACAGAGCCTTGACCCCTCCTTTCCTATCTCTAAGCTCTTCACCTGTTTCTCTTAGCAAACTGCTCTGGCTAGGACTTTCAATACTATGTTGACATAAATGTTGAAAGGAAGCAATGCTGGTTTGGTTTCTGATCTTAGAGAAGAGCTAATTTGGTAAGATGATAGCGGTCAGTATTATCTGGCTGGCTTTTATTGTGTTGTATATCCAAGAATACTTTCGCCGGGCGTGGTGGCGCACGCCTTTAATCCCAGCACTTGGGAGGCAGAGACAGGCTGATTTCTGAGTTCGAGGCCAGCCTGGTCTACAGAGTGAGTTCCAGGACAGCCAGGGCTACACGGAGAAATCCTCTCTCAAAAAACCAAAAAAAAAAAGAAAAGAATACTTTCAACTAGTATGTATGTGGATGTTTTGCCTGCATGCCTGCTAGTTAGTGTGCTACTTGCAGATCTGATGCCTGCAAGAAGCTAGATGCTGTCTGATCCCTGGAACTGCACTTACAAAGTTGTAAGTCACCATGAGGGTATTGGGAATTAACTCTTATCCACTGGGTTGTCCCTTCAGCCCCACTTTTTCATGTGAACGGACGGCAAAATGTATTAACTATGTAACTGCAGCTACTGAAATGGTCATAAGGATTTGATTTTCTTTCTTTTTTTTTTAACCATTTTTTAAAAATCTTTATTTAATGTATGAGTACTCTGCTGCATATACATCCGCCTGCCTGAAGAGGGCATCAGTTCCTCCTTTAGATGGTTGTGAGCCATCATGTGGTTGCTGGGAATTGAACTCAGGACCTCTGGAATAGCCATTGTTCTTAACCATCTCTCCAGCCCCTGGATCTCTATTCTGTGTATATACTACCTCTACTAATTTGCATGGGTTGAACCATCCTTGAATCCTTAGGAGGAAACCCACTTGATCCTGAGGATTTACTTTATGATGTGATGTTGAATTCTGTTTATCAGTGTTTTATTGAGAATTTCTGCACTGTTCATCAGAGATACTGGCCAGGAATAATGGGTGAAAGGCCCCTGTGGCATGAGGGATCTGTCTTCACTTCTTCTTAGCACTAGGTTACTTAAGGTTAAAACATCCATGAGAAAGTCCACCTCGGGTCTATAATGTGAGTTCCAGGACATTCTACACAGAGAATCCTGTCTCAAAAACAAAACAAAGAACAGAACAAAAATATGCATTTGTATCATAAAGACTATTTCTTGAAACAGGCTTTAATTCATGATTTAGTATGTACTTGAGTTCATATCTCCTAAGAATTAAAAAAAATAATCTGGCTTCAAATGATAAAGAAGTAAACTTGAGGAATGTAGAAATGGAAGCCTGAACTCGTTCTAAAGTCACATATTACTTATGCACTTCTTTCACATTTAAACTATTAAATGCAAACTCTTCAGGTTTGCTATCTCTGGTTCTATGTCCCACAGAACTATTATTCAATACCAACCATTAACACTTAAGGGTTTGGTTTGGTTTTAGAGCTAGCATCCTATGTAGCCTAGGCTGGCCTATCGCCAAGGCTGAGTTTGAACTTCTGATTCTCCTGATACCACCTCCCAAGAACTTACATTATAGGTTCCATTCAATTAATCCTTTGGCATACATCATGGTATGTAAAAAACAAAAACAAAAAACAAAAAACCCATCAATGTTAATTCCAGATTTCAATGGTCTTAATATCAGTCACGGACATAGCATCCTGGTCCAGCAGGAGGAAGGGCTGTGCCTCCAAGTTTCAAACACCACAGAAAGCATCATAAATGTAGGCCTTGGTCCAGACAACCTGGCGGCTCATTATTCTCCCACACAGGTCCAGACATACTGTCCCCTGGAATCAAGCAGCAGTGCATGCTCATGACAAAGTGGTGAGGAAGGGACCAATGGCAAGGTGGAAATAAGGAGGAAAGGTCATTCTAGCTGTGGTCAGCTTGTGTCTCGCCTTTGGCAGTGGAATGCAGAATTTGGACGAGACCTCTTTATTTGGAGGCGTTATACATGATACTGTTTTCATCTCCTAAGTGCACCCCAACTAACAGAAAGTATGTTTTCACACTACTGTATACTTTTTAAAGTCACCAACAATAACATACTAAGCAAAACAAATGTTCTCCTCCCCTCAATCTGATGAGAATCTGCATCACTGTGCACCATCCTCCTTTGTGACTCTAAGTTCCACTTTCCTGGCTGTGCTCCTAATATCATCACCATTAAGGGATGATGTCATGACCAAAGTAAGCAGAGCTAGAACCTATCATGCAACAAGTAGTAAGAATACTGCAGGCATGTAATGTGGGTGATCTATCATCCCCTTCGTATGTTCCTCAGAGCCTTTCACACTGAAGATAGGCAGTAAGTCTCTTATATGAATTAAAACAAATCAACTCAAACAGCTTACAATATTCTAAGCTGAAAGTTGTTCAAGACAGCATCTTTTCAAAGGCCGGGGTGAGGGGTGGGGGTGGGTGGAGGGGTGCTTTTCAAACCAAGAGCTTCAGTTGTGCTACAGATTCAGAACTCTCTCAATCCCTTTGTTAAAAAAAACAAAAACTGGGGGTGGAGGGAGGGCTCAGTGGAGTACTTAGGAACACTGGTTGCTGTCCTGGTGCAATCCCAGCACTTACAAAGGGCCTCAAACTCTTTGAAGAAGAAAAAAAACCATCCTTCAGCCATTCAGATATACTGGCAGCATTTCTCTACACCCTTTGTTAGGCGGAGTTTTTAATGCCTTTGTTTATAAAAATGAACGAACTCAAAGTGCAGATTGAAAAACTATAGCAAGGACTTTTTTCCTATTTTAGTTTTTGTTTATTTTTATTTCACTGTGTGGGTGTTTTGTCTTCATGTTTGTGGTACCTTGTGTGCAATGTTTATAGAGGCCACAAGAGGCTAGATTCTCCTTGGACTGGAGTTGCAGATGGGTGTTAACTGTGTAAGTGGAGGGATGGAAGAAGAAACAGGAAGATGAAGTTTTCAGGCAAGAATCCCAGGCGCAGGGTGGTGGGAGAGGGGAGGGAACTTTCGGGATAGCATTTGAAATATAAATTAAAAAAATATCTAATAAAAAAATTGAAAAAAAAAAAAAAAAAAAAAAAAAAAGAATCCCAGGCACCAATCCTATTTGCTTTGCTAAGTTCAAGGAGAGGTCATTTTCTGGGAGAAAGCAGGGAGGGTGTAGGTAAGAGGAAGATGGGGAAGACAGAAATTAATCATTTAAGAGAATGGAAGATGGTGGAGAACAAAGAAATTAAAAATCCATACTCTTAGCAAAAAGGAAAACAAGAGAAAGTGAGATATACAACCCAACTGACTGTCATTAACTAGTCCAGGTCCAGAACTACAGCTCAGTTAACTTAGGCAGTAGACAGTTTCTTAAAGAAAATGTGATGTAATTAATTCTACAGAAGTAGTAGGATGACTCTGAGTACAGAAGTACTGAAAACATGAAAATAACCTCATCGCAAGCAAACCAAGCCACGTTCAAGCTTTCAAGGATACAAGACGGGAAAAAGCTGCAATCTTGCAGAGGTCTGATAGTCCCCTGGGGTGGGCTGGGAAGCCATCTGCCTGAGGAAGATTTTCATCTGGTGTTCTGCCAAAGTTACTAATGACTTCAAGAAACTGGGCGGGGAAGAGTAAGAGAAGGAAGAGAGGACAGGGTAAGCCTCCCCCTCCTTTGCTCTTCATGGAAGTATCAGAAACTGCACACTATCTCTAACTCCACTTCCTACCCCCAGCCTCCCACCCCCACGACGAAATCTCAAAAGTCATCCAAGTGGTCACGCCGACAATACATGTTCCTCAAAGCTTCGGCAAAGTTTAATTGCTTAAAACTACCTAAAAAAAAAAAAATCACGGTTTTGGAAATCGCAACAAATTAAGTTCAATATGAACAGACACTGGGAACTAATTTTTTTTTTATTTTTAATAACAACAACAAGACTTTGTGAATCTGGAACCAACAAGCCCGTCCATCTGCTGTGACAGAAAATCACGCAGATGCTGGAGCCCAGAAAATGTCAAACATCTCTTCCCAACCAAGGCGGCCTTGGGATGAAAACCCACCTGACAAGGCAGGGAGGGGTGTACTGAGGAAAATTTGACCCACTGTAAATCCTGGCTAACATCTAAACTCAAAACAGAGGCCTCTCTGGCTACATCACCGAACGCCTCAACAAAAACTGCAGAAGCTACCAGTACTGGATTTCGCTTCCGATTCGGACAAAACAACGTCCGAACTGGCTGCATAACTGCGGGACAATAATTGTTTCGATGGGGGGTGGAGCGGGTTGAGGGTTGCGCACTTCCCGAACCCGAAATGACGATCCTATTCCCATCCCCTCCCAAATCCCTGGGAGCCCCATCTCGTAAAGTCCCCGGCCTCAGTTCAGTTAAAAGCACCCCGAAAAGTAGCGCCCCAACTTTCACGTCCCCGCCCCTGCCCCCCAGGCCCACTTGTCGCGCAGGCGCCCTGGCCTGGTGGAGCAGCCCCGCCAGCCAGCCCTTACCATGTACCAGGTCCCCAGGATGATCGTCCCGGTGCGGACATGGCAACAGCCGCAGCACCGGGTGCTGTAGAACCGGTCGCTGCGGCTCCGTTTGAAAGTCATGGACACCATCCGGAACCTCGCTGGCCTCGTTCTCGCCCAGGCCCCTGACAAAAGCTTTCGGCCCAGCGGTTCAACCAAGACGACTCCGCGACGGTGTCCGCAGCCAAACGACGCGTCTTCTGGCCCGCCCTCGGTCCGGGCCCTTGCCAACTCCAGTGCGCCTGCGCTCTGGGCGCCGGGCGCCGCTCTCGCGGGACATCGGCTCGGAATCTCTCCCTCCGCCTTCTGCCACATACAGACCAACGAAGAGCGGAAGGCCGGGCTACCTGGCTTCTGATTGGAGAAGATGTAGAGATTGAAACAGCTCACGCCCAATCAAAAGTTCAACTCTCTCGGCGCTGTTGGACCGCGATGCGCGTGGCTAGGCTCGCCGGCGGGGGCTGTAGGAATTGAGGCTAACTCGGTAGTTCACCGTCTCCCAGACGAGCTCCGCAACGAGGAGAAGGGTGAAACAAGACGGAGTTGGTGGCAGACAGCGGGCACGGAGATATTTGGCGCTGTCTTTTGCCACGTTGTCTTTGTCACTGCGAGGCCCACGTGACGTACTCGTACGCTATTGTTGGGCATGTCGGGGCGTGCCTGTGGGAAGGGGCGTGGCTACCCTTCCGGCGTGGCCCTCGGGCTCTGACCAGAAAGGAGGGCTCGCAGTTGGCTAAAGTCCCCCATCTCTCTGAAGCCTACTTGGAGGGAGCCAATAAATACCACTGGACTCTGCCAAAGGCCAAGGGATTAAGGAAAATGACAGCATGATAAAGTGGAAAAATCGCTTAGCTGTTGAGTTTATACAGATAATAGTGATTTTTTTTTCCTTTTGAAGAGAAAGATTGTGAAGGACATTGAAATAGGCCAGAAAAACAAGCAAATAGAGAGATAGATAGATAGATAGATAGTGTCTTAATTAAGAAACAAGCCACACTTTTCTGCATGTTCTGATGCCAGAGTGAGCCTCAACTTTCTGTGGGATGCTGGACATCTCTACAGCATGTTCACAAGACTCACTGATTCTTACCTCTTCCCAGAGAACGCCATTTGACATAAATTGAGTGATTCAGTTATCATTTTTACTTCAACGATGGGTGCTTTATATTCACTCTATAGTCCCTTCTAACATCTTATGATCCTCATTAACTGAGTCAAGTTTTTGACTGAATTTATTTTGTATTCGTTTAAGACTTGTGGCTACCAACCAGGCGGTGGTGGCACACGCCTTTAATCCCAGCACTTGAGAGGCAGAGGCAGGTGGATTTCTGAGTTCGAGGCCAGCCTGGTTTACAGAGTGAGTGCCAGGACAGCCAGAGCTGTACAGAGAAACCCTGTCTCGAAAAATCAAAAACCAAAAAAAAAAAAAAAAAGACTTGTGGCTACTTTGAGAAGGAATGTAACTGTGCCACAGTGTGCAGCTGTGTATAATAGGCATAATCAAATAAACACTGAATATTAATTTCAAAGAACCTCAAAAGTATTTTGGAAAGAGAAGAGATGTCAGGACAAAATCCATGCCTTTACCATAATTTAAGCCAGTAGACAATGCTAGAATTTTATTAATGCAAATATACTGTATATGAAGAGGTGGCTCACTGGGTAAAGCACTAGCAAAGCAATCGTGAGGCTTCATGAAAACCAGACACTGGCTCCACCTTTCTGTAAAACCCAGCTGTTGCAGCCCGACAGACGTCTAGAGTGAGGACACTCCCTGGAAGCTCTCTGGTGAGGGGGATGCAGGATCTGTGCGGCTTTAAGGCTCCTAGAATATGTGTGTGAGTGGACAAATGCTACATGTGTAGCAGTCGCTAGAGGAAGCCAGAAGCAGACACATCAGATCCCCCTAGAGCTGGAATTGCAGGCTGCCTGATGTGGGTCCTGAGAACTGAACTCTAGGCATCTGAAAGAGCAGAAAACACTTGGTTTTTTAAAAGATTGTATTTTAGGTATATGAGTGTTTTGCCTACCATAATGGAAGCCAGTAGACAATGCTAAGAAGTTTATTAATAAAAATATACTATATATGTCTGTTAAGAACATGGACTGGCTCCGTGGGTAAAGCGCTTGCCCACTGGAGGCCAGAAAAGGGTGTTGGATTCCCTGGAACTGTAGTTATGACTGGTTGTAAACCTCCATGTTGGTACTGGGAACCAAACCCAGGTTCTTAACCACTCTTTAATTTATAGTCTCAATCTCCCTTCCCCGTTTTCTCTTTTCCTTTCTATTTTTATGACGTGATCGCAGCCTAGCCTCCAGCTCCCTATGTAGCTTAGGATGCTCTTCAGTTTCTGACCCCTTGCTTCTGTCTCCTGATCCCCTCCCTATGTCTGTCACAAATCCAGGGGTTTGTGCATGCTAGGTAAACACTGTACCGAGCTACTTCTCCAGCACTTACAATCTTATTTCTTGTTCAAAAAAATATTTATGCTTGGTGCCTGTCTTTCTCACTTTTCCCTCTGATGTACTCTCTCCCTGTGCCATTGCTGTTAAAGCTAACCTTATAGCCCTGAAAGCCCCTCCTGGCTGAGCTTTGCCATCCAGACCTTTTCCTTACTTGTTACTCCTGGGAATCTAGGATCACCTCATCTCCTTTACTCTGACAATCATATTTTATCCCAGCCATGCCTAGGCTGTATAAGCCTACCTTCTCAGGCCCCCTTATTCATCGTGCCTACAACCCCACAGGTCCTTCTGCTCTTGCTTCGTTTCAAGGCTGCCTTTGATGCTTATGGCCAACTATTCTTCCCATCTTTGTATCTGTCTTCCCTATGAGCCTCTAGTTCCCATCAAGAGGTATGAGCCCAGTTTTTCATCCCCTTAATCCCTTTCACTAGGTCCACAAATGTGGAACAAACAAACTGAGCGCTTGGAAAAATGGTAGTGCCTTGGCCTTGCCATTTCAGTCCTTTTTCAAAACCTACAGAAACTCTAGGAGAGCCTGTGGTATCTTACTACACAGCGAGGGAGAAACAGGATAAGGAGGCACCAAACCCATGGCCAGATGTGTACATACTCTATATCATCATCCTCTGATCAGTTCACCAGCTGACCACAGAATTCAACTGAACTGATTCAAACCAGAATAGATGTCCACTTTATCTGGTTATGAGGAAAAATTTAGATATACATTGTTTGAAGCCCAGAGTTTCTAAGTGACTTATTACTAAGCAAAGCTAATGCAGTGCATTCAGCGTTTCCCTCTACACCCTATACAGTTTCATATTGGTTTTATTACTATTGTAGACATTGTGTGTGTATGATGGATGAGTGCAGATGTGTATGTGGAGGCCAGAGGATAGCACGTGGAAGTTGGTTCTCTATTTACACTGTGGGCTCTAGGGATTGAAGAACCAGCCCTTTTACCCACTGAGCTATTTAGCTGCACCACCCCTCCATTTTAATCTATATGTTTATGTATGTGGATGTCTGTTCATAAAAGTTTTGGCATGCACATGCCACAGGTGGTGTGAAAATCAGAGGACAAACACATTGCATATATTCACACAAAACATACACATGGTCTTAGTGACTGTCTATGCCTAGAGCACTGGGAATGGTTTCAAGGCTCTGAACACACTATTCCTGCCCCGCCCTCTAGGTCCCCAACCTGAAGGGAGACATGGATCAAGACAGGGTTCTTGTGAATGGCAGGGCGGGACACACTTTTTTCTCTTATGTGTTTTAGAAGGGCCAAGTTGAGCATGGAGAGACGATCTGCTCAGAGCCATCTTCTAGCTTCTGGTGGTAAGTTCAGTCCTTTATGTTCAATTTTGCTTGTGAGCTGTTTCCACTGTTTTCTTTGGAGGTCTTGGCACTCATTTTTAGTTGATTCCAGCAGGGTAGCTTAACACATAGAAAAATGTGTTTGAAGAGTAATTCTTGCCTATTGGTGACTGTGTGGAAGGTAGACAGGCTCATAAGGATCCTGCCTACAATAATTCACCTACTTAAAAATCTTACATTAAAGAAGTTTTTCAAGTATAGGTTTCAGATCTTGATGTTTAAAATATTACAGAGAAACACCAGGGCCTCCGGGAGACACCCAGGTAAACCTGGGTGGCTTTGAGGCTACATAAACAGTGGTCAGTCAGGGCAATGACTAATCTAACTCCAGGGTTTACAGACTCATCAAGTGCTTGTGGCTCTTGAAATCCCTCATTATCAAGCCCCTCAAGGGAGCGTAAAACTGACACTGGAGCAGATGCAGAGATACCCGAGGTCTTGACACGTAGCTAGCTGTAAGAGACATCTTGTGTCACAGGAGGTCACATTTTTAAATGGTCAGTACTAACACCAAATACCTAAGCCCTGCAGAGTCAGGCATATGGAACTCTATAAAATAAATGCTATGATGAGTCTGAATGGGCCATTATTTTTCTGCCATTCAGGGCTACCAGCCCTGTTTCTGGATTGCCCATCTGTTAGCAAATATTTATCAAGCTGGTCTTAGTGCTAGGTGGTTTGGAAAATAAAAAAGATATATAAACATGTTCAATCCATCCAGAAGTTTACTCTAGACAGGCAAAAAGACAGCTCATACACACTGGGCCAAACCAGCCTGGGTGGCTAGTGACCAGCCATAGATGTGAACTGTCCATACATGGACTGCCACCTAAAGGGTGTCCATGATGAAGCAATATCTTTGCATCTCCAGAGAGATTCTTAGTTCCTTCCATTAACATGCCATAGTATAGAAAAGGGTGGGGCTGGAGGTACACATAGACTAGTAGACGGCTTGACAAACATGCATAAAGTCCTCAATTTTATTCCTAACCCTAACATAGCACTCTGTAAAACTGGGCATGTAACATGTGCCTGTATGTGGGAAGTGTAGGTGAGGGGATTAGAAGTTCAAGGTAATCCTTGACATTATAAGTTTAAAGCTACCTTCCCTATATGTGATTCTATCTCACATCAGTCCCTAAGATGATCATTAGACAGATAGACAGACAGAGAGTCAGACAGTCAGATAGATGAAGAGAGAGAGAAAAAATGTAGATGATGGATGAGTAGATTATAGATGTACACATGGGTGGAACGAGAGATATATGGACACACAAATCAGTCATAGTCTGTTAAGAATTCATTCTGTCTGTAATTTGTAGATTTTAAAACATGTGTATGTGCGTGGTGGTTTGAATAAGAACGCCCTTCCCTTCGCCCATAGGCTCATGTACTTGGATGCTTAGTTACCAGGGTTACAAGGATGAGGGGTGGGGCCTTGTTGGAGGAGGTATGTCATTTGGGATAGGCTTTGGGGTTTTAAAACCTCATGCCAGAGCCGGGCGTGGTGGCACACGCCATCATGCCTGCCTTTAATCCCAGCACTCGGGAGGCAGAGGCAGGCAGATTTCTGAGTTCTAGGCCAGCCTGGTCTACAAAGTGAGTTCCAGGACAGCCAGGGCTGTACAGAGAAACCCTGTCTCAAAAAACAAACAAACAAACAAACAAACAAAACCAAACTCATGCCATACTTGGTCTCTTTCTCTTTCTCTCTCTGCATGTGGATCAGGATAGATCTCTCAGTTACTTCTCTAGCACCATGCCTGGGAGCTACCATGCTCTCTGCCATAACAATAATGGACTAAGGCTCTGAAACTGTAAGCCAGCCCCAATTTAATGCTTTCCTTTATAAGAGTTGTCTTGGTCATGGTATGTCTTCACAGCAAAACAGTGAAAACTACTGAGAAGCAAGACTTGAACATAAAGGACTGAACTTACTACCAGAAGCTAGAAGATGGCTCTGAGCCGATTATCTCTCCATGCTCAACTTGGCCCTTCTAAAACACATAAGAGAAAAAAGTGTGTTCTGCCCCTGCCATTCACAAGAACCCTGTCTTGATCCATGTCTCTCCCTCCAGGTTGGGGACCTAGAGGGCGGGGCAGGAATAGTGTGTTCAGAGCCTTGAAACCATTCCCAGTGCTCTAGGCATAAACAGTCAATGTGCTACAGTATGGCTTATATGTTTCCCCAAAGGTTTATGTCCCAGACATTTGGTTCCCAGTGTGGCAATGTCAAGTGTAATGAGATAGGGCATACTGGGCTATTGGATAGATTGCCATTAAAAGGTATTAGTTTTATGGGACACTTATTAGTTCCTGAGAGAGGGTCATTAGAAAAGATGCCCACTGGTTTCCCCTCTCATCATATGATGTCTTACCCCTGCCATTGTGATGTCTCTGTCAAGGGCACTCACCAGAACCAGGCAAGACTGGTGTCATGCCCTTGGACCTCCAGTACTGTGGCTGTTCCAAGTCATCAACCATACCTATTTTGTTATGGCAATGGAAAATGGCCTAACACCAGTATAGGCTGTGAGCACAGGGTAGTCTGAGGTTAGAATCATTCTAATGACATAGTCTTCAAGTCCTCTGAATTCCTAGACTAATGATCCCGTGTGTGGCTTTATCCAGAGTGACTAAGGACTCTTCTGAGAGAATTCTGAGGTACAGACCAAACTTCAAATCCTAGGGGTGGAGGAGTATAGGAAGCCTTTACCATACCTAGCTCCTGAAGTGGGTGAGCAAGAGGGCCCCATTGGCTATGGTGGCCCGAAGAGGTCTGGACCTGGGAGCAGCTCAAATTCATCCTCTGTCCACAGAGTGACCCTTGAGCCTGTTGATTCTAGCCTCTACTAGAGCTACAGGCTTTCTAGCTCTGCAGTAAGAAGGCATGTAGAAGGGCCTAGAGTTCCTTCCAGATCTGAGCTTTGAGGATATGTCCTAGCAAGTCTTTTTTTCTTCCTCTCAGTCCTCTGGTGCCTCTCCATTTTGCAGATTGTAGACAACAACTTTGTCTCTAGCTGGCCTTGGCTGGCCATTGATCTGCCACACATTTCTTCAATAGAGAGTTTTGACAAAGTACACCTGCTCTGATAGTCTGGCCTTCCTAGATATGTATGATGTAAAATCCTGTCTACAAGACAACTAAGTGGTGCTTGATGATCTCGGTCTGGGCTCGTCCTTTTGCTGTCCTAGGAGACTCATCTCTCAGTTGCCCAGCTATGACCTCACCCATAGACCCATCAGCTTTCTCAGAGGCCACGGGAGAATCAGTTGTAACAACTTCTTTATTTATCAAGTGAGCAGACAGCATTCTCCTTGTACTTAAGCACTAACCTGGGTGTTGCTATGCGGCTGTTTGTGGATGGGATTAAAGATCACAGAGCTGACTTTATATGAGATTGTTTGTTCTAGGTTATCAGGGTGGGTCTGATTCTGTCAGCTGAAGGGTCAAAGCCGAGGCTCACTCTAGGGAGGAGAATACCCTTCCTGGGACAGCAGCTTCAACTCCATAAGTAACTTTCCATTCTCCTCTTCCTCATAGCTGCCTGAGTGTTCAGACTCACCTAGCCAGTCCACACCAGTGCAGGCCAGTTCCTTGTAGTCAGGTCTCTCTTTTTAAAAGAGGTTTATTTATTTTATGTATGTGATACACTGTCATTCTCTTCAGACACACCAGAAGAGGGCATCAGGTCCTACTAAAGATAGTTGTGAGCCACCATGTGGTTGCTGAGAATTAAACTCAGGACCTCCAGAAGACCAGTCAGTGTTCGTTCTTTCTTTCTTTCTTTCTTTCTTTCTTTCTTTCTTTCTTTCTTTCTTTCTTTCTTTTCTTTTCTTTTCTTTCTTTCTTTCTTTGGTTTTTCGAGACAGGGTTTCTCTGTATAGCCCTGGCTGTCCTGAAACTCACTTTGTAGACCAGGCTGGCCTCGAACTCAGAAATCTGCCTGCCTCTGCCTCCCAAGTGCTGGGATTAAAGGCATGCTCCACCACTGCCCGGCTTCCAGTCAGTGTTCTTAATGGCTGAACCATCTCTCCAGCCCACAATCATCTCTTAATGTGCAACCCCACTTCTGGTTCTATCTCTTTTTGAATCTTAACTATTAGACATAGGTAATTCCTCACATGATATATACCCTACAAGTCATTTCCAGAAGATATTAAACATGCCACCCCCTGCTTCTCTAGACTATGTCTTCATGACCCAGACAGCAGGAAGTCAGATTTTTTTTAATTGGAGAGGATAAATTTGCTCCTACTTGAAAGGTGCTCTGTTATACACCTAACTGAGGGTTTGGTTTTTTTTAAAATACCACACAGTCTCCATTTAAGGATTCTTTGTAAATCAAGCTTATTCAGTGCTGTTTTTAATGCTGGAATCTTCTAAGCACATCTTAATGAGGATGAAACAGTTCACCAACATCAACATTCAGTTTTACAGTTATTGTTAAGTATCTAAAATCAAAACAAACAGCAAAGTTTAATGAGCTGTACAAGTCTTCCAGGGACAGGAAGATCCTGTGTCCATGAGTTATGGCAAGTCTGTGAATTAGCAGTGTGTGACTTTCAGGCAAGTGAAATCAAAGAATGCAGAATCGTTTGCCTTTTTGTTTGCAAAGATTTCAGCTTTCAAGCATCTCTCTTGTCCCTCTACAAATACAGACTTGCCAAACATCTGGACTTTAATTTTTAAAAATAATAAATACTGCGGGTCACATGCAGCTTTGTTCCCACTGGGTGAGCACGGGTGGGCAAGCTCTGCTCCATCTCTTTTTATCTAGATGGAAAACAATCTCATCTTGATATAAGCAATGGAGCCAGATGCTTCTTCCACTGGGACCAGGGATACAGGGAGAATAAGCAGTGGCTGGAATGAGGAAAAGTGGGTGTCTGGAAATGACATGGACGACATCAGAGTTTCCCTAGAACTTTGTTTCTGCAGAGTACCAGACCTGAGGGTGAGAGTTGCAGTTACTCTGAGAAAGTGAAAAGGGCCAGCATCTCTGGTGTACAGCCGAGGAGGAGGGCTGAGTCAGCCTTAGCTGCGAGGGTGCAGCGACTTCTCCCCTCACTACACCCCTCTTCTGGCCTCTGACCAGTGCTCACAGTACCAGGGGCCAGTGGCTTCCCAAAGGAGCTCCCCACTGGCCACCTCAGCCTTCCGTCCCAGGCACTGGGCAGTTGCCAGGGTTCTGTCTGGGCATGTTGGATGGCACTGCTCAAGCTGCTAAAAGGTGAGGAGTGCCTGGCCTCTCTCCCTTGGCTCTCTGCTGTGCACACTTCTACACACTCATCTTTTGCCTCCGCACTTAGGCCAGGCAAAGGGAGCTGGGCTCTGGGCAGGGAGAGGAGCCCATGCTAGAGACTTTGCAACTGGTGTCATGGTAACAGGCTGGTGTGTCTGGAAAACTGATAGTTCCATATGGAGCAGCTTAGCTGACCACTTGAAAAGAAGCACTGGAATCTGAGATAAAAGGCAAAGTAAAGGTTAGGTTACACACAAATATAAGCTTGCAACTGGGTAATAATTTTCAGAAACTATTACTATGCTTTTGCTTTAGAATGTGACATATTCTCTGAAACCTGCATGACAGTTTCATTTACATGGAGATTAAGACTGTTCTAGAAAGACTACAAAAAGAAAGCATCAAAATTTACCTTTGTACATTCAAAATAAGAATTTTATAACTACATTAATTTATAATTGAGATGGATCTGATGAATTTGACCCAGGTACATATGTGTGAAATGACCACAATAATCAAGACAGTTAACACACCTGCCATTTCCAAAATTTTCCTTGACCCCCTCAACACACACACACACACACACACACACACACACACACACACACACACACACACGGGGTTCCCAAGCAACCCTGATAAGCTTTTGATCACTGTATGCAAATTTGAGTTTTCTAAACTGTTATACATCTTACTTGCTTATGTGGTTTTCCTAATTATTCATTTTGACTGCATGTAATTGATTTGAGACTTGGCTTTGTACTGCAGTAACCCCAGATGAGAGGGAGCACAGGTTGTTTACCAGCTAATGAACTTTGGCTTGTTGCCAATTTTTGACTACTACAAAAAAAGCTGTTGTGGAGAGTGGCATAGCATCCTTTGTGTGGACTTAAACTTTTGTTTCCAGCTGACAAACGGGATGCCTGGCTTGCAGCCTAGATACATTTGTTTGTTTTTAAGAAGGTGCCAAAGTGTTTACAAAGACTCCCTGCCTTTGAACACTCCCATGAGCCAGGCTTTCAGGTTCTAATGGCTCCACATCCTGTCTTCATTTCCTATGGCCCAGGTATAGTTTTAGCCAGTTTAGAAAATGGAGAGGATAATCCATTGTGATTACAATTTGTACTTCTCTAATAACTAGTGACTTTCAAAATGAGACTTACAGAGAGACATACCCACAACAGTCTGGCTATGGCTTGGATAAATAATTTTCTTAAATGAAGCAAAATACAATAGAGGGTTGAACATGGGCATGTCATCTGCATGAGGCCCAGTTTGAAAGATTAACTCATTGTAGTGCTGTAAGAGCAGAAAGATGAAAACAGAGTCCACTAATGTACTCCTAATAAATAGACTATGGTACCATAGTTACAATTGCAATTCAAAGCCAGAAGTATTCCTGTTGTATATCCACCAGCCTGCTAATGTTGCTTTCAGGTCTGCAGGTTATCTGCTGGCAGAATCCTCTCTTGAATGAAGGAATACAACTTTTGTTGTTGTTGTTGTTGTTGTTGTTGTTCTATTCTGGCTTTAAAATGATTGAATGAGCTGCCTCTACATTATGGAAGACTATCTGCTTACTTAAAGTTTACCAACTTAAATGCTAATCTCATCCAGGAATACTTACATAGGAACTTCTATAATAGAACTTGAATAAATATGTCACCCATGCATCTAGTAGTCCAGCCAAGTTGATACAAAATTAACCATCCCACTTATGCATAAAATACTAGGGAACCAGTTAAGGAAAGATGAGTCTGGATATGTTGAGATTGCTTACATCCAATAAGCAGTAAGTAGGAAACAAGCCAGATATAAGACAACATGTAACATATGCTGTCACTGTAAAAAAAATTTTTTTTAAATAATACATGTGGTTACTTTAGTTGTATTGAATTGCAATGAAGAAGGAGAAACTTGCTTCAAAAAAGACAAACTGAGAGGCCAGAAATAGGAATATGCAGATAGTTTCTGTTGGGCATCTCAACTCCATATCTAAGGGATTCATCCCAGCCTTTGCACCCAAATGCTGTCATATGGGGACAACCATATGTAGCAGGGGAGGCAGTGATTGGGGCTTGGGAGAGATGGAGGCTAGAGATGTGCTCTAGAGGAGCCTGCAGAGGAGCCAAGCATGCCACTCGTCCTTTCTAAGGGAGGACTGAGGAGGAGAGCTGCGTGAGCCAGGGCAAGGCAAAGCCACGCAGTGCCTTTTGCTCTGCAGTTAAGTCCAGGCTGCTGGCCTCTGGGCTGAGGATGGCATAGATCCCCAGGCCTTAGATCTCCCCCACTGAAACCTCTCTGGGGCCCAGGACTGCTCTTCGCCTTGACCTGAGGGGTTTACAGATCTGTGGCATGGTCCTCCTCCTACCTGGGAGCTAGAGGTCCTGCAATGGAGCTTGAGATGTGGGGAAGGGACAGTTGAACCCCTGCTGCTCTCAAGTCTCTAAGGTTCTGATTTCACAATAATAGGGATTTGCTTTAGGAGGGAAAAGGGCAGCACAGGATGCAGCTCAGGCTCACATATGGTAGTAGTTAAGAGATGTGGCCCATCTACTGTGTAATTCCAAATTCCTCCAGCCTTAGTCCTCCTCCTCAAAGCTCTACCGCCCTCCTGCTTTCTCTCACTTCCCCCACTTTCCCAAGCTCCAGGCTGACTCTCTCCCACTTTGCCAACCTGGACTTAATGTCTGCCCACACTTGGATGGCTGTATCCAAAGCCAAGGCCAAATGCCTCTCCCTCTCTCAACCCAGGGCTCCTTTTCAAGGAGGCCTTTAGATTTTGTTTGCTTTCTTGGAGTTTATCATCTGGAGGCTGGGGAATTCATTTATTTCCCTTTTCTTTTCCTTTCAGAAAGCTGTTTCATGGTTCAAGACCCAGTAAAGAATCAACCACTGACTCCCAGTTAATACAAAAGAAAAAAGTTAATAAAAGTTTGTCCCATGGGTACAGTTGACTTGAAAAATGTTACAGCCTTTTTTTTTTCCTTCACTGTAACCAAAAACTCGATTCTTGTTCATTTCCTGTCCCCTTTTCAGCAGCTTAAGCACATTTTTGTGTAGTTTTGAGAAAGCAGTTTGTATCTTCCTTTGTTCCTTTGTCAATATAAATCACATTCTGGAAGATAAATGCCACCAAGATCTCTACGTCTCCGAAATATGAAATTGCCAGTGGTTTTTTGCAAGCCTGTCTCGTGTGACAAGCGCAGTGTCCCCTAGTTGCCCCTGTTTTTTGTTTTGTTTTTTTCTTTCTGTATCCTATGGGGGGAGGGGGGATCAGAGTGCTCTGACTGTTCTGACTAGTCAGCTGCAGGCTTTTCCCAGCAGGCTCAGACCTAATCCAGGGCCCTTGAACATTCCCAGGCACTGATACAGCCGGTTAGGCTGTTCCTTAAAACATTGAACGAAGCGGGTTCTGGCCCGGAGCCCACATTGTTTAACCCCTACTGTAAGCCTCACGTCCTGACCCCTGGCAGCAGTCAATCCTGGGTGGAGCTTCCCTCTCTCTCACTGTCCCTCATGGGCCCCACTGCAGCACATCAATGTACTCCTGCCAAGCCAGCTCCGCTAACAGATGTTTCAGCCTGACCACCCTGGTGTGTAGGGCTTCTTCCTGGACCCATCCTCAGCTGGTGTGAGGATGCTCTTGTGGCACAAGAATAGGGACTGAACTGAAGTAATAACATGAAACCAGTTTGCAGAGGAAGACGTGAAGCCCTCCCTTACCTGCAGATAAAGAAAGGAACTCGTGTCAGCACTGAGCAGTACAAGAGGATGAGGCAGGAACTAGAAAGGTTGTGTAAAAGTCTACACACAGCAGGAACGGATGTTTTAGGGTTTGTTTCTTTCTTCACCCCACTTCGTCCTTTGAATCTAATTGTCTTAGTAAATTCTCTCTTCTGTTTCTAACCACCCTGTCCCCTGTGCAAATCTTTGCCCTGGGACACAAGAACCTAGAATTAGCCATCCTTTGAAATGAGTTCTCTAGCTAAGCATGCTTTTCCTGACCCTCAGGGCTTTCTCGCTGTTTCTCTGACCTCCATAGTTAAAAGGCAAGTCTTTTTCTCCATTTTCTCTCCCCCTGGTGGCTGCTGGGGTTTTCAGTTTGTCATTACTGCATTTTTTAAGTTTAGTTTTGTTTTCCTCTCAAACTCTAATAAAAAGGGTCCTTAAGTTTCCTTTTAAGCCCCTTTAAAGGTGATTTTATTTTAGTAATGAAAATAAGAACCCCCAAAAGGCTCACAGAGGGGTCCCCTAGACCAATGGTTCTCAACCTATGTATGGGTCATGACCTCTTTGAGGGTCACATATCTGATATCCTGCATACCAGATTTTTATATTACAATTCATAATAGCAGCGTTGCAGTTATGAAGTAGCAACAAAATCATGTTATGGTTGCCGCCAGCACCACCAGGCACTGGATTAAATAAAGGGTTGCAGCACTAGGAAGGGTGGATGGGTGATTCAACTCCACATCCCATCACATCTCTCTCCCCCAGTTCTGGGCTTCCTGCTCAGTCCTGTCTGGTGTGTGAGCACAAAGCAAGGCCCTCATTGCTATCCAAATGGCTGGTGCTCAAGCCAAAGGCTACTGCAGTGCCTCGGTTGGCACTCATCACCACCCATGAATGTTTGACAAGTGTCCCTGCCTCTCCATCTCCAGTGCTATCTCCAGTCTAACTCAAGACAGCATTTTCACCCATCTTTTGATCTTGCTCATGGCAGAAACATTTGTTGAAAGGGTCTCTGTTCTTCCTTCCGGGGCTCACTTCTTCATCGCGTATTGTTTCCCAGGCAGGAAGGCTGGCATAACTGTTAGATCACAGACCTCTAGCTGCCTCTCTCTCTCTCTCTCTCTCTCTCTCTCTCTCTCTCTCTCTCAGAAAGCAGGCCACTTACCCATGCTGCTCTCCCTCTGGGGCAGACTGTTGAAAAACGTTCTGTACAGCTAGCTTTTCCCCTCCCACTTGCATGTCTGAGAGCAAGCTCAGCCCCTCACCCCACCCCGATGTCTAGACCAAGGACAACCTTGAATTACGACTTGACTTCTATCAGTCCTTTCCTGACTCCAGGCCAGTCCAGGCTAGGCCAGATGAGATCACATGGCACAGAACTTGTCCATTACCCTGAGAAGTTCTGAGAATCCTCTTTGCTCCCTAGAACTGAGGGCTCTGACTCTCCCTTCAGGAATCCCATAATACTATGTATGGTGGCCATCTCTCCTAACACCCTCCAGCTTTAAAGCACAATCATGGCTGGATCATGCCTGTCCAAGGTCATGAGGCTCTCTCTCCTAATAAAGTTTATTCTTGGGGAGAGTAATTTTGTGTCAGCTATTTTCTTCAAACCTCCTTCTCTTGTCCCATTTTTTCTAACAGTTACTATAGTCTCTAATAGTTATTCTTATAACTCAGGAACAGATGATTCCTGAGTTATAAAGGCACCATAAACCAGCTGTATGATGTCTCCACATTTGCAGAAGCTAGGTCAGAGATGACATTTAAAAAAAATGTATCTATATGTGAGTACATTTCCTGTATGCACAAATGCCTATGTGAGGGTAGGTCTCACTGATCTAGACTAGCTGGTACCAAGCCGGGGGAATCTGTCTCTGCCTCCCCAGCCTAGGGAAGGGGAGTACAGCAATTCCTAAGAGCACTGAGGAACCAGCCCAGGCTCAAAAAAGGGGGACTTAGGGGTGCATAGATCAGAGAGAGGGCTAACTGGGGAGCAATGGAAGGGGTTTTTCACTTGCAGTGGAGGGCAGCCATAGGGAGAATATTTTAGTCTTGACCAATCAGGGCAGCCATGGTAACGGTGTAAACTTGAGGTTTTTCCTGCTATTCCCTGAGTGCCAAACCCTGTGTGATCTTTAAAGAAGAAGTGAGTCTCTGTTATGGTTTGAAAATGAAATACTCTCACAGGCCCATGCATTGACCTGATAGTCTCCAGATTGTGGTATTATGGAAGGTGATGGGGTATTTAAGAGGTGGGGCCTAGCTGAAGGAGTTAAGTTACCGGAGATGTACCTTTCAAAGCTAGACCTGATCCCCGGTGTTTCCTCTATCTGCCTTTGCGACACATTTTTGCTGCTAAAAGCTCACTCAAGACCATGTCAGTTGCAGGTTCATACATATAATAAAGTAGCTCACATGGGGTGATATTTATTTTGACTCATGGTCTCAGAGGTTTCAGGCATGGTCCCTTAGTCTGTGATTCTGGGTCTGTGTTGAGGCTGAACATCATATGGGTGTATATGTATGTGCAGGCCAGAGGTGGACAGCAGGTGTTGTCCTCAGGCATTCATGTACCTTGTATTTTGAGACAGGTTTTCTCACTGAGATCTAGGGCTCACTCAGTCAGCTAAGATGACTGACTAGTGAGCTCCAGGGATCTTCTTGGCTCTGAGTTGCAACTTCGGGTACATCTGCATACCTGGTTTTCAAATGGGTGCTGGGATTGAACTTAGGTCCTTACATTTGCACAGAAAGTACTCTACCAACTGAACCATCTGTCCAACCTCCAGAGCTGATGGGATTTTTCTTAAATTTCCTAATAAAAGATCAATGGTTGGACACTGTAGCACATACCTTTAATGTCAGCTCTCCTGAGGCAGAAACAGGGGAAATCACTCACTATGAGTTTCAGGCAATCGTGATCTTATAGTGGTCTGAATAAGAATGGCCATCATAGGCTCATATATTTGAATGCTTAGTCATTAGGGAGGGAGTGACACTATTTGAGAAGATGTGTCACTGAGAGTGGGCTTTGAGGTTCAAAAGCCCAGGTCGGGCCCAGTCTCTTCCACACACAGACATCGACCCCGCACCCCTCCCCGTGTGAACCTCTCTCAGCCTGTGTATCAGCACCCCTCCCCGTGTGAACCTCTCTCAGCCTGTGTATCAGCACCCCTCCCCGTGTGAACCTCTCTCAGCCTGTGTATCAGCACCCCTCCCCGTGTGAACCTCTCTCAGCCTGTGTATCAGCACCCCTCCCCCGTGTGAACCTCTCTCAACCTGTGTATCATGATGTGGCTCAGTTACTTCTCCAGCACCATGAATGTTTCCATGCTTCCCCCATGCTCCCTGCCATAATGATAATGAAATAAACCCCTCAAACTGTAAGCAAGCCCCCAGTTAAATGCTTTCTTTTGGAAGAGTTGCCTTGGTCATGGTATCTCTTCAGAGCAATAGAACACTTACTAAGATACCCTGTCTCAAAAACTACTTTTTAAACTTAGTCCTTTTTGAAAAAACTCAGCAATCTTCTGTTGACCTGAGATATCACCTAGAAAAAAAAAAATCAAAGAATAGGAGAGTATAAATTAGACGAACAGTAAGCAGTGGAAGTTTATCTCAGACAAAATCATAGCTGGGGAAAAAAAATTCCATCAACTTACATAAAACCTATTTAAATAACTGAGAATATATGTAGCAAAACCAAAATAAATATGAGAGCCTTTGACATCAATCCACTATGTATAACAAACAGAAAAAAATGTCAGAAACTTAATTGGCAAAGATGAATTTAATATACTCCAGTATTGGTAGACAGGTTTCCATTGGCTTCTGTGCCTCTGCATGCCTTGTGAGTACAGATTTTGCAGTGGACTAACTGTCCAGGGAAGCTTATACAGTAAAGTGCCTTAGACTACGCAATCAGCAACAAGCAGGCTGACTGAACTGTCCTCAGCGCTCTGAAGTGCCGACATTTCACTGCTCTCTCCCAGAGCTGGGAAAGCTGAAGGGCTCTTAGTTCTCTTCTTCCTTAGCTTTGTGACACTGTCACCAAAAGTACCTGAAAGTGCCTTAAAGGAGGAATTCTTTATTTGGGTTCACAGTTTTACAGGTATTGTCATAGTGTGGGGGGGGGGGGCATGACAGAGAGAACAGTTTTCATCATGGAAGCCAGGAGGCAGGTGGGGGAGTGTACAGAAGATGCATGGGTAAGATACAGCCCTAGCAAACGCACCAATGACCCACTTCATCCAGCTATACCCCGTCTCCTAGCTTTTGACACTTCCCAATAATGCCATCATATTATGATTACATCAAGAGATTAATCCTGCCATGTCTTGGCACCCTCATGATCTGTCTCTGAAAACAGCATCACAGACACACCCTAAAGGTGCACTTTATAATCTTCTTGTCATTTCTTTCTTTCTTTTAAAGATTTATTTATTTATCTTATGTATATGAGTACATTATAGCTGTACAGATGGTTGTGAGCCTTCATGTGATTGTTGGGAATTGAATTTTAGGACATCTGCTCGCTTGGTCCCTGCTCACTCTGGTGTAAAGATTTATTTACTATTATATGTAAGTACACTGTAGCTGTCTTTAGACACAGCAGAAGAGGGCATCAGATCCCATTACAGATGGTTGTGAGCCACCATGTGGTTGCTGGGATTTGAACTCAGGACCTTCGGAAGAGCAGTCAGTGTGCTTACCTGCTGAGCCATCTCACCAGCCCTCCTTGCCATTTCTTAATCAGATAAAGTTGATACTCAAGATTAGCTGTCATTCTATATCTATTTTTAATGAAACTGAGCTTTTTTCTTTCTTTTCCCACACCATACAAATATTCATAGAGAGAAAGAATTCAGGTTTGTTAGGTCCCAGTCTGCAGTCACCAGTCTTGGCTGTCAGCTTGATTTGATTAAGACAGTCCAGGGATGATGAAATATAATTATGTATCTACAGAGGTATTCCACAAGAGATTGCTGACTGAACAATGATCAAGCTGGGAGAGACCCAGTGTGGTTTAGATAGAATCTTCCAGCAGATGAAATCAGAGGAAGGCAGCAGGCTTGCACTGGCCAGACTCCATCTGAGTGAAAGTGTTTCTTGAAGCTGCCATTGCCTTCCATTGTCTGACCCCAGCCGCCATTGCTTCCAGCATCAGACCCCAGCCTCTCTGGCCTTTCAATATTGACATGATACAAGAAGTTCTCAGGGAACTTCCAAGTCTTTAGGATTGAACTGCTGAGAAGTCTAGCCTCTTAGGTTGGCTGGTTACCTCTCTAGCTCATCAGGAGCCATTGCTGGGTTCTCCTGACCAATCAACATGCGGAAGGGCTTGGGGCCTTGCCCTTGTGTGACTGATGGCCCCAAATCTATGGGGAGGGGAGACTGCGGCTAGTGACAGGGCCTGGTGCCCGGGAGCAGGTGAAGCTCCTACCGTCCCTTCAGGGTCTCCAGGGCCTCAAAGCCTTTAGCTCAATGGAGGACCAGGCTTCCTCTCATGGTCTGCTGCCCCACAGTTTAGTTTGTTCCATGTAGAAAGTGGAAACGAATGATTTACTTCCTCATCCAGCTGCTGCTTTCATTTAACATAGTCTTTGTCCCTAAGGTGTCCCCAGTCGTTAGTCAGTGTTGGTGGTGAGATGGGAAGACAGAGTCTGTCAGGTGAACCCCTGATGCTGTAATATATTCTCAAAACCCAAGAAAACATAATCCACAATTAATTCTGCCAACGGAAGGAGGCCACACAGGAGGAGGCTATGGGATGTGAGAGGACTTAGCTATGAGAGGCTATGGGATGTGAGAGGACTTAGCTATGAGAGGCTATGGGATGTGAGAGGACTTAGCTATGAGAGGCTATGGGATGTGAGAGGACTTAGCTATGAGAGGCTATGGGATGTGAGAGGATTTAGCTGGTTCTAAATAACTTTGTCAAGTGAGAAGCGGGCAGACTTCAGTCAGCAGGTGTCCTGGTACTGTATGACTTTTCAAACATCTGTATGTCCTGAATAGGACACCAGAAACAAACCAAAGGCTGGGCAGTGGTGGTGCACCCCTTTAGTCCCAATACTCAGGAGGCAGAGGCAGCAGGAGATCTGTCTGTGAGTTTGAAGTCAGCTTGGTCTACATACCTACTTTCAGGACAGCCAAGGCTACACAGAGAAATCCTGCCATGAAAAACCAAAAATGCAAAACCAAAACTGAAACCAAAACCAAACCAAAACAAAATAAAACAAACAAACAAAAGCAAAACCAATTCTATGGCGTCTAAGCTGACTGAACCAGTGAGCTGACTAGCGTCACTTACAGAAGCAGCAGCAATTCAAAAGGTCAGGCCATGACAGTGACTTGGGAAAGCTGTACTCTTGGAGCTGTCTGAGCAATCTGCTCGGCAGCTGACAGGTTATCCCTCACCTCTTAAATCCTCCCCTGCCTCTCCTCAGAGCAGCGGCTGAGGGAGGAGGCAGAGCTTGTGTCCTCAAGGCTGGAGGTGGGCTCCTGGATTTACCAGGCAGTTCTCACCCTCCTTGTCTTCCTTGGCTTCCTACTGGCCTGGTTCCAAGCTTCTGACTCCAAAGCACTGGGAACATGGGGCGCTCAGGAGACGTGAGGCCAGGGAGGGCTCTGGCCTCTGTGTGTCCAGGTGCTGCTATGTTTATTTTACAAAACCCAGATGAGGTCTGGCTGGGTGGCCTCTGATAGAGACTGCACCTAGCCTTATACCAAACCAGAGGCAACTAGCTTCAGTGGCAGGCCTGGGGTTCTTAGAAGCCCCTTGTCAACTGAGAGTCAGGATGTGTGTGTGTGTGTGTGTGTGTGTGTGTGTGTGTGTGTGTGTGTGTGTG
>LR749498.1:1457324-1484827 GCA_902729485.2 Mus minutoides | reverse complement strand
GAAGCTATGGAAGGCCATGCTCGGGTCTGAAATGCCATCTGGAGAGAGGTCACTGCCCTAAACTTTCCCTGGCTTCATCCGGTGTCATGAGGGGTCATAAAACAAATGATGTCACTTATATTTAAAGCTCCAGCAAAGCTAGGTTCCCTAAGAAAGAAAGAAAGAAAGAAAGAAAGAAAGAAAGAAAGAAAGAAAGAAAGAAAGAAAGAAAGAAAGAAAAGAAAGAGAAAGGAAAGAAGGAAGAATAGTTTGAAAACCTCATCAAGATGGTCATGCTTTGTCTTCTGAGGCTTGGGGTCCTAGCAGGACCTTTGTCTTCTGAGGCTTCGGGGTCCTAGCAGGACCTTTGTCTTCTGAGGCTTCGGGGTCCTAGCAGGACCTTTGATGCTCAGTCTTGCCACTTTGCCATCAGCTCTCTCTCTCCTCAGCAGCTCAGCTCGCAGTGACAACCACCCCTGTTTTTGTTGTGACCTGTGTCGGATGGTCAGCTCAGTTTAGTCCCACTCGACTGACATTTAGGTGCACCTTCCTGGCCCAGCCCACGGGCCAGATCCTCAAAGGTCATTTATGGGAAAGACTTCTGTCTTCCTGGCCTTGGGGGATGGAGCCTTAAAGGAAACAGCTGTACACACGAACAGCTGTACACACGTAACAGTTTCACACAGATTATCTCTCTTCCTCTCCAAAACTTGGAGGTGGAGCAAGTATATCTACAGCTTAACTTCAGAGCAGATAAAGACACCCACCAGGGCATCCAGAGCCCAGAGGGTAAACCAGCCTAGTGGTGAAGCAATGTGCTGCCTCCAGAGTGAATATTCTTCTGTCCATCATGGTTTCTGCTCACTCATTGAGGCACATGGGGAAGGTCAGGGTAGGTTCATCTCGTTCTCAGATACATGTAACATAGGCTCCACCCTGTGCAGAGAACCGGTCTCTCTAGATTCAGGAAAGATCTTCCTTGGCACCTGTAAGCAGTATGTATTGAAGACACGGTGCATGTTGGCTGATCCAGACAGCTGGCAAAGACCTGTCATGAGAGAGACAGTGTGGGCTGCTGTAACACCAAGAGCCTCAGTGGCAATCGGAAGTCTCTGAGTTGAACCAACACAAAAATTTAAGTCCCGTCAGAGGCTCCATCGAACCAGGGCAAATAAAATACAAATGAGATGCCAAGCTAAATTTGTATTACATATAAACAATAAATAAATACTTTAAGGTATATCCTTTAAGTTATTCTTAGAGCTATAATAGTTGAACATAGTTATACTAAAAAGTTATACAGCAGGAAGTTAGCCGGGATGGGTGGTTACTGGGCACTGCCCACCAGAACCTGAGACCTGAAAGATCCAGCTGAGCATGGCAGGCAGGAAATAAACAAGGAAACACTGAGCAACACACACCCTCTTCCCTCCTGTGGGGCCTCCCTTAGCAAGGGTAGAGGGTCCTTGACACACAGCAGATCAGATACTAGATCTGGGCAGAGATGCTCAGGACAGCCAGCTTACAGAGTCTTCTCCATGTGGTCCTCAAGCAGGGGTTCAATGATAAGATTACCTCTGTCCTCCAGGGTCTGCAGTGGCTCCCACTACAGGCAGCTGCAAGTCTGGTATTCTCAGCATGAGAGGAATCTTTAACCTTCCCTTTCTAAGACCCTGGAATGCAGACACTGCCCCCTAGAAGACAAAGGGGATTCCTGGACAAAACTCACTGTGGCTCAACACAGTGTAAGGCCTTTGGTGTTCTTCAGGAAGGTCTGGAGATTTGGGGCTGGAGGGCCTTCAGGGAGATTTGTTCTCACCCCTTATTAGTGCACCTGAACCTCAGACTTGGCAAGAGAAAGGACCCAATCCAAGTGGCTCCTTTAACCGATGGGCACTCCTTGGAAAGGCCCAGGTCCAAGGCAGCAGGGAGCCACCAAGGGCTTCTGGGTCTGCGTTTGGGTGTGAAGCACCAAGCTGTACTTCCCATGGTCCGTCACTGAGCTCTCTTCCCTGGCCAGAATACAAGGTGCTTTCTCTTCGATTTCCCTTCAGCACGGCGCTGGGAATGGGAATGCAACAATTTTGTTTTGAAATTACGTTCCTTGATTATAGCTCAACAATTTAATTATAGTTATTAAAGATCTGCCTAGCTTGAGACTTGTGGTATAATGGTGGTGGGAGCAAACGTACATGGTCTTTGGAAACAGCAGGGGCTTATTTACATATTAAACAAAACCTTTGTTGCATTCACTCTGGTGGAAAAAAAAAGCTTTGTGGCTGGAAGCTTCTGAGTAGACTGGGGCCAGAGGGACCTGCGAGGGGCCTGCTCTGCCACAGGGACCTGCGAGGGGCCTGCTCTGCCACAGAGAGGGGATGTCTGATGAGTGTTTAAACTACCAAGTGCCTTCCTCTAGGATTCATTAGCATCAGAACCAGATGATGTCTCACTAAAGCTTAATTTTTACATTAAAACTGGGATACCCGGCAAGCATATCTTTCTCCACCTGAGTCAGAGACAGCTCCAGTTATTAGGGAACCCACATGAAGACCAAGCTGCATATCCACTACAAATGTGCAGGGGCCGAGCTCGGTCCAGCTCCTGTATGCTCTGTTGTTCAGTCTCTGTGAGCCCGCATGGGTCCATCCTTGACTCTGTCAGTTTTGTAGTGTTTTTGACCCCTGTGCTCACTCAGTCCTATCCCTGACTTGAGTGTGTGTGTGTGTGTGTGTGTGTGTGTGTGTGTGTGTGTGTGTGTGTATGTGTGTGTGTACTCCCGTAGCCAGGCAAGGCCTCCAGTGGAAGGAGGGGAACATCAACCCACCCACCTCCAAATCCTCTATCCAAAATTTGTTCTGCCTACAAGATATCCATAAGTCTAGAGTCCTGCCTGATGTCTGGCTGTAAGTCTCTGAATCTGTTTCCATCTGATACTGGGTGAAGCCAAACAAGAAACAGTTATGCTAGACTCCTGTCTTCAAGCATAGCACAGCATCATTAATAGTGTCGGGTGTTGGCTCTCTCCCAAGGGATGGGTCTCAAGTTGGACCAGTCATTGCTTGGCCAGTCCCTCAATCTCTTCCCTCTTTAACCCTGCACATCTTGTAAGCTCTTGATGAGGACTAAGATTTGATTTCCAGCACCCACATGGCAGTTCTCACCCTCTGTAACTAATCCCAGAGGATCTAGAGCCTCCTTCTGACCTCTGTGAACATCAGGCACGCATGTATGCACATATACATGCAGGCAAAACATTTGTGCTGAGAAGTTTTATGTCAACTTGACACAAGCTAAAGTCATCTGAGAGGGGGAAACTTCAATTAAGAAAATACTTCCATAAAATGAGGCTGTAGGTAACCCTGTAGGGTATTTTCTTGGTGATTGATGGGAGAGGGCCCAGCCCATTGTGGGTGGTGCCATCCCTGGGCTGGTGGTCTTGGGTTCTATAAGGAAGCAGGCTGAGCAAGCCAGGGGGAGCAAGCCAGTGAGCAGAACCTCTCCATGGCTTCTGCATCAGCTCTTGGCCTCCAGAGTCCTGCCCTGACTTGCTTCAATGACGGACTATGATCTGGAAGTGTCAGCCAAATAAACTCTGTCCTCCTCAACTTGCTTTTGGTCACAGTGTCTATCACAGCAACAGAAACCCTTACAAAGACACTGCTCATTCATATAAAATAAACATTAAAATAAAGTGGAGAGTGAGCCAGGATGACACATGATGTTGATCCCTGGTCTCCACATGTGCATACATATGTGTGCACGCCCTAGTACACACATGTACACAAAACATGCACATGCATATAGCACCCCACCATGTAGATTTAAACAAGAAGAACAACAAATCTAGGATGTGTTTCTCAAATCAAAGCTCAAAGCAACTGAAAGGCATTTTGAAGGAGAGGTGCCAGCCCCTGTATAGAGTACACTGGTCTTAGTTGTTGGCAGAGGAGCCCAAGTATCTGTATTCTTTTTTTTTTTTTTTTTTTTTTTTTTTGCTTTTTCAAGACAGGGTTTCTCTTTATAGCCCTGGCTGTCCTGGAACTCACTTTGTAGACCAGGCTGGCCTTGAACTCAGAAATCCGCCTGCCTCTGCCTCCCAAGTGCTGGGATTAAAGACATGCACCACCACACATGATGAGTATCTGTATTCTTTAAAGGTCTTGATAAATGTCTGTGTCTTAGAGGTCTGATCTCTGGCTCATTACATTCTTGGAAGGTATCAGAGCATTTAAGGGTCGGCCTAATGGGAAGCAGATCAATGAGAGTGTGTACTCAGAGGGACAGTTAGAGCTCAAGCCCCTTTCTCTCTCCCTTTTTAATTCCCAGTCACCATGAAATGAGCGTCCTCTTACCACACCCCCCACACCCCATGATGCAGTGTCTCAAGAGAGGCCCCAAACCAACGGAGCTGAATGACCATGAGCTGAAACTTCTGAAACCCCAACAAACCATTTCTGTTTTTGAGTTGTCGGAGGTCAGATAGTTAGTTAGTAACTAATAAAAGTAGCATCGGCCCCATCCTGGAACCTTCTAGACAGGAACATTCTTCATAGCTACTTCAGAACCCCTTGCTCACTCTGAGGTGAGAGCCAGCAATGTGAATTTTCAGCCAGCCCTCCAAATGAATCTGATGCTCTCTACCGTTTAGACTATCATGTGTCTTCAGACTCAGGGACTGTCATCTTGCCTCTCAGGCCAAAGAAGTGCAACAGTGCAGCGCATATTGGCCTCTCCAGCCAGGCCCATCGGTGTCTTCTCCTTGCTCTAGTCTATGTCTCTGGTGAAGTTTCTCCTACTGGTGAAGGTTTCAGATAGATAGCTGTCATGGCTCCAGAAGTGCGGCAGACCTTGAACTCTCAGGCAAGTGTGAGGCATCCTCTGGATACTTGTGTATTGACGCATGCTCCACCTTCCTCAGCTGCTGTTGGGAGCTGAGACAGAGCTTTGTAACCCCATGGAGCATGAGAGTAGAGGAGTCCTGCCATGTGTCAAGCTCTCTCTTGCCATCAGCTTTTGCACTGACTGTGCCTCCCTGGCTTGGTCCTGATTACTTAGAAGGTACTATTTTGGTCTGTATAGCCCTGGAATTCAAAGCAGCTGAAGAATCTGAGGGCAGGTCGTGCCCTGAAGTCATAAAGGAGCAGAGATGTGTCCCACAATTCCACAGGCTATGCTGACTCGTTCCAACGCGTGGGGGAAATACTATAGCACCTAGATCAAAAAGCAGAGGCTTTTTAGCCAATATAAGCTATATAAAGCAAATTTGGACTTGCCTCCCCCACTGCCTTTTTAAAAATGCAACCTCCCCCTAAAAGTGATAGATTATACACATCCTCTGCCTGATGGTTGACCTATGAAACCCACTGTCTGGGTCTGATATGGAAATGTCACCAGCACATAGGTAGATGGGAGAAACCCCAGTATATTCCAGTGACACAGAACCAAAGGATGTGTATATATAAAGAGATGTCTTCCAAAGTTCTTACTTGCCCAAGCCATTATGAAGACTGATGTAAAGGTTAATGTTATCAACTTGACAAGACCTACTAATAGATAAAGTCTCTGGGCATGTCTGTGCTGCATAGGGGTGAGGGTGTTACATTTCTAGATCAGGTTAATTGAATTGGGAAGACCTTCCCTAAGTGTGGGCAACAGCATTCCCCAGGCCGCAATCTCAGATTGCATTAAAAGCAGAAAGTCTGGCTTGCTCAGCAGTTAAGATGTATTTCTGCTCTTCCAGAGGACCTGGGTTTGGTTTCAACACCTACATCAGATGGCTCACAATCAGCTGTAACTGCAGCTCCAGGGGATCTAAGGTTCTCATCTGGCCTCCTCAGGCGCTCTCGTGCACATACTAACATACAGACATGTGCATGTACACCTAAACTAATAATAAAAATAAAATTATCCTTTAAAAAAGGAAAAAGCAACAAGTAGCCATTTCTTCCTCCTTTCTGACTTTGGGTGGATCGCGGCCACCAGCTGTCTGCTGCTGCATTGTGACTCCGCTGCTGTGGCGGACTGTGTCCTCTCAAACTAGGAGCCCAAATAGGCCCGTGTGTTGCTCCTTCTGGGGCATTTGGGCATAGCAAGGAGAAAAGCAAAGAAAACGGTATGCAAATTCAAAATATGCAGGATAGGCTGGCCATTTAGAGGTCAGGAGGGGAGACACTGTCACAGTCCAGAACTAGCGACCTCTACAGATTGGCTGTCCTCTCGCCTGGAAAGGCTGGTTGTTTCCTCACTATGGACTGCACTCTTTACTCAAGTCCACTAATTTCAAAGTAAGTCTTGGCCAAAGGCACCTCCACCCTGGTGTGTCTTTGATTGCTTGGGTTTTTTTGTTTGTTTGTTTGTTTGTTTGAGACAGCATCTCTTTATAGAGCTCTGGCTGAACTGGAACTCACAGAGATCTGCCTGCTTCTGCCTTCCAAGTGCTGAGATGAAGAGTATGTGCCATCACATTGGCCTCAAACGCTCCTTCAAATAAGGAGCCATAATAGTAGTTTACCAACAAACCTACTGTTGGCAGCCCAGGTCAGGTGGGCATCACCCCGCGGGCAAGTAAACCTAGGCTAAGAGAACTGAGATGGTACTGACCTCATCCCCTCACTGAGGAAAGCTGTCCCTGTGCAGTTTGATGAGCAAAAAGACTAGACTGCCCCACTTGTGTGCCTGGCCTGAGGGTAGATCTCAGACTACCATAAGTAATGTGGGGACTGGGATCTCTGGACTCTTGTAATCTTTTATACTCTATGTAGATATGTATCCCGATTAGTCCATGTGCTGGGCACAGAGCTGACTCACCCTCAGTCAGTGGCTTCTCCCCATGGCAGGCAGCTTCTCCCTGCTGGTACTTATGGAACCAAGACAGAACCTTAGGGACCCTAGGACCATCGAGCCAAGAACGGATTTTGATCACTCATAATTGAGAGAGGCATTTCCTGTGTGTGTTTAGTGATGTGGATAGGTGAATGGGTATGCTTATACATATGGCACATGTGTGCAAACATGGCATATGTGTGTGTATACACACACACATTCACACAGACACACACATACATATAAAACGTATGCTACCTCCTGTTTTTAACAGAACAGGGTATTATAAAGATTCCTCTGGGACTCGGAAAAATGGCTTAGTGGTTAAAGGGTTTTCAGCACAAGCAAAAAGACCAGAATTCAAATCCCAAGGAGCCATGTAAATGCTAGCTGGATGTGTCAACCAGCCTGTAACTCCAACATTGGAAGGCCAAGACTAGATTCCAGGAGCAAGCTGGCTAGGGAACCTAGCTGTATTGGTGAACTCTGGATTTGACTGAGAGACCCTTATGCTTATCAAAGAATAAAGAATATTGAATTAGATCTCTAACATCAAGCTTGGGCCCTCACAAATATATGTACACATGTACATGTGCATCCCACACACATATGCACATGTGCACATACACCACACACATTCACATGAAAAGGGGGAAGAAACCCGGAAGCTCTACGTGAAGTCAGTGCCCACATAAGATCCCCATAGACTATGAATTTGATTGATCAGTTCTTTTTTCTGGGCATCTGGGCCTGTATTGGTTAATTTTCTTGTTGCTGTAACCAAATACCTAATAGAAGCGACTTAAGGAAAGAGGGGTTTATTTTAGCTCCTGGTTTAGGGTTCCAGTCCATTGTGGTGAGGATGACATGGTGACAGCAGGAGCATAGGGCATGCTTGTCACATCACAGAGGATTGGGAAGCAGAGAGAATGTAGGCAGGAAGTGGGGCTGGGCCTCCATTGGCCCATGCCAGCCACCCTTCCCATCCCAAATGTTTCCATCTCCCCATATGGCACTATTAGCCATCAGCAGATGAAAAGTTCATACATGTGAGCCTATTGGGACATTTTGAATCTAAACCATGAGACAATCCACTGAGGTCTTGAGCACATGGCCAGGCAGCATGCTTGCCCAGTAATTACCAGTCACCCTAGGGAAAGCAACACCTAAGGCACAGGACCATCATTACCCTACTGCATCCTGGCACTTCCTCCCCATCTCCACCCCCACCCCCCACTCCTCACCCCTGTGCCCCAAGTCCTTACAAATCCCATTAACTCTGGAGACACATTCAGACACATTTGAACATAATTCTTTATACTTCATGTGTTACAGTTTACCCCAAGAACAATGGTTTTATTATACTGTGGCTCTCTGGTATCCTTTCTGGTGATGAAAGAAAGAGGACAGGAAGGGATGGAGGAAGGAAGAAGGGAAAAAAGATGAAAGGAAGAAAGATCTCCCCTACAGGGAATTGAAGCCTTTGTGGCTGGGGTCAGGAATCGTACCCGCCCTCTTGTTTAGTTATTAGGGTTCAGCTTGAGGTTGAGCCCTGTGTACAGGTGAGAGCATGCAGGCGTATATGATGTTTGGATGTGGCAGAGCATAATACCGAGTTAAACTGGCCTTTCCATCCTTGTTGGCTTAATGCTACCAAGGGAGCCTAAAATAGCCTCTTGGGAAGTTACTTCCCCGCCCCCAGCTTAGACCATATCGTCTACCTCTTACAATCTTCAGACCCTTGAAACTTTTAATGGACATCCCCAGCCCAGACCCATGGCAATCTCTTTCAAACAGGTTTGTTTTGCAAAGCAGGAGTGGTTTCTCTAGCAAGTGCCCAAGCTCATTGGAGAGAGGGTGCTAACATCTAGTGCCATTGAAAGGAGCATAGTGAGATTTTTTTTTCTTTCCCCTGACTAGGAAGGAGAACGCTGGAAGCATGTCAGCCATAACATACTGGTGGGGCCTCAGCGTCACCTGGGACCTCAATCCCAGAGCCAGGCTTGCAAGATGCTCCTGTACAAGGAGTGTCACACAAGAGCACAGACCCACCTGTCCTGAGGGACATGAGCAAAGCCACCTCCACCAGCAGGTATTCAAACAGTAAACGAACAGTGAGGGGGGAGACCAGGACCCACTAAAGCAGTGGTTCTCCACTTTCCCAATGCTGTGATCCTTCAATAGAGTTCCTCATGTTGTGTTTATCCACGACCACAAAATTATTTTTGTTGCTACCTCATAACTGTAATTTTGCTACTGTTATGAATCATAATATATATAATATACATATCTGTATTTTCTGATGGTTTGATGTGATCCCCTGTGAATGGACTGTTTGATCCTCAAAGGGCCTTGACCCACAGGTTGAGAACCAGTGTTCTAGAAGCTTCCAGCTAATCTTAAGTTGACAGAGGAACAGAGGCTGAGAGTCAGCTAAGCGTTGGCATGTCATGGTTCTCAGAACCCGCAGCACCTAAAGCCAGGTATGGTGCTGAGAGCATGCGCTGACCTTCTATCAAGGGAGAGAACAGCCTGTAAAGGGCCAGGGCTCAACCTCAAGGCTCTCCACCCCCATTTTTTTAACCTTGTTCATTTATTTAGAGTTTATTTATTTATTTATTTATTCATTCATGAGCACGTGTATGGTGGTTAGAGGCTAGCTGACTGGTGGGGGCTCCTTCTCTCCTTCCACGATATGGGTCTTGGGGAACAAACTGAGGTTGCTAAGCTGGGAGATAACCTCCCAGGACCATTCCCCCAGCTCCCTACCTTGATTGTGAGATAGAGGTTCATTTATGCTCAACTCACTTTACTGTCTCCTAGTCTTAATGGCCAAACACACTGGTGCCTTTCCCAGTTACTGGGTTGCAGTCCACAGCTGTGAGGGCGTGAAGTATCATTTTCAAGAAAAGCTCGGCTTCCTCTGTAGCCCAGACTTGAGAACGGGGTTTCCTTTTCTCTTCCTGAGATTCAGTACATGAGATTTCCCTGGCTCTCAGCTCCTGGGAATCCTCCGAACTCTAGATCAATGACTTAAATGTCATTCTTTTGAGACTATTTCTTGAGACCCTCCTCTGTCCCACTCATAGACTCAGGGTGGGGGGAATCATGGTAGACAAAGACAAAAATATACTTGAAGGCTCCTTTACAGCCTGCACGGCCAGCTCCACTAATCCCCTGCAGCTGTCTCTTCTTCATGGAGCTTGGCCTCCCTTTGGCCATGCCTAGCCTGAGAATTTCAGCTGCTCCCTTCTCTGTCCACACGGGTCCATTTTAGGTTTTGTTTCCTGTGGCCTCTCCCAGTCGTGGCCCTTCACACACATCCTCTTGTTCCTCCTCCCTTGCCTTAAAGGATACACAACCCCTGGTAGAAAAAGATTGCCATGGGTCTGGGCTGGGGATGTCCATTAAAAGTTTCAAGGGTCTGAAGATTGTAAGAGGTAGATGATATGGTCTAAGCTGGGGGTGGGGCAGTAACCTCCCAAGAGGCTATTTTAGGCTCCCTTGGTAGCATTAAGCCAATAAGGATGGAAAAGCCAGTTTAACTCGGTATAATGCCTGGCTACCTGTCTAATGGGAAGTACTAGAAAACATAGAAATGTCTCAATTACCTATCACTCTACTTGTTTTAGTTAAAGTTCCTATTGTTACTATGAAATACCATGACCAAAACATAGCTTGGCAAGAAAGGGTTTATCTGGCGTACAATTCCTCATTGCAGACTATCATTGAAGGAAGCCAGGACAGCAGTTCAAACAGTACAGGAACCCGAAGGCAGGAGCTGATGAAGAGATCACAGAGGGGTGCTGCTTACTGGCTTGCTCATCATGGCTTGCTCAGCTTGCTTTTTTATAGAACCCAGGACCACCAGCCCAGGGATGGCACCACCCACAATGGTCTGGGCCCTCCCCTATCAATCACTAATCTAGCCTACAGCTAGATCTTATGGAGACGTTTTCTCAATTGAGGTTTCCCCCCTTTCAGATGATTCTAGTTTGTGTCAAGGTGACATAAAACTAATAAGGACACCATCTTTCCAGGAAGTCTGAGTCCAGAACCAGCTTGCCTTTTAAGAAGTGCCTGGAGTCTGGGTATGAAACTGGAGGTGACCCTACTGGGACTAGCTAATGGGCGGGGGCTTCTTAGAAATAGCACACTTGGGCTGGAGAGATGGCTCAGCAGTTAAGATCACTGACTGCCCTTCCAAAGGTTCCGAGTTCAAATCCCAGCAACCACATGGTGGCTCACAGCCATCTGTACAGCTATAGTATACTCATATACATAAAATAAATACATCTTTATAAAAAGAAATAGCACACTCATGAATGGGGAGCAGTGATAGGGGGCTTCACTGGTCTTGAGGGTCAGGAGAAAGTCGGTCAGGGGCAGTCACAGCCTGGGGATTGAGTTTCTATAGATACCCATATCAGTACTTTAGTACCAACATGCTTACATGAGAGTCTCTAAGTAGCATGCTCACAGTATTGGTTAATTTCCCTGTTACCATTGGCTTATAATGTGGACTAAGTTGGCCTTGAGCTCATGATCCTCCTGCCTTAGCATCCTGAGTTCTGGGATTACAGGTATGTGACACTATGCTCAGGTGATCTCTCCACTATCAATGTGGTTCATTAAACTGACCTTGTAGATGAAAGAAGAGACCCTCATTTGAAAGGCTCTGTGAACTCTTGTGTTCCAAAACTCTATGTTACTATTAAAAATGATTTGTAATGGGGGGGGGGCCGGTGGCACACACCCAACCCAGTACTCAGGAGGGAGATGCAGGCAGATCACTGTGAGTTCAAGGCCAGCCTGGTCTACAGAGTGAGAACCAGGACAGCCAGGGCTACACAGAGAAAACATATGGCAAAAACAAACAAACAAAAAAAGCAGTCAATCAAAGAAAAGAAAAAATGACTTGTGTGTGCTTGCATGGATTGATTGGTATAGTTAAGGGACCTCTGCTCGTAGGAACATGTGTCAGTCCCAGGTTAGGGGACCTCAGTTGCTGAAGTGCCATCTGGAGCCACTGAGATCACAGAAACAGCCATCTGGGGCTCCTGAACACAAGACTTGTGCCACCTTCAGAAACAGTACAATTCATAACAGTAGGAAAATTACAGTAATGAAGCATCAAAATCATTTTATGGTTGGATGTCACCCCAACATGAGGAACTGTATACAAGGGCTACAGCATTAGGAAGTTTGAGAACCACTGTAAGCCATAAAACAGACTGCACCTGTTACAAACC
The DNA here is from genome assembly GCA_902729485.2 of Mus minutoides. Taxonomy (NCBI): domain Eukaryota; kingdom Metazoa; phylum Chordata; class Mammalia; order Rodentia; family Muridae; genus Mus; species Mus minutoides. Next base: position 1,472,774 of record LR749498.1, on the reverse strand, counting down.
TATAATTTACCCAGCCTTTAATCCCCCCCAAAGAAAAGAAGAACCTTCCATCAGTCCTCAGACCCCAGTGTCATAGCTGACTATTGTCGTGCCATACTAGGACCACCTTAGTCCTTAACAGCTCACTGACCATGAAGAACTCCCTTCATAACATAAAAACATGTATCTCCCAGAGGCAAAACCATGACGTGATGTTATGGGAAAGACCATTGATGAAAGCTAGGCACCAACCGAGCCACTGCCCTGGTGCTACCCCTGCCCTAACTCTCTCATTGAACACTAGCTATGGTCATTTTCTATGGATGGCACAGGTATAAAGAACTCTAGTGCTGGGGCAGAAATAAAAAGCCACATTCTAGACAGTTTTGCCAAATCTCACAGAGCAGTTTGCCATGTGCCAGAGCTGGAGTGGTTAACTAGACTACTGCAGCTAACGGAAAAAAAATCCTTCTATCTTCATCAGTCCACAGGGTCCGAGGTCAGCAACCACCTAAGGTACCACTAAGCTGTGACTAAGGAATGGAGGACCTCAGACCAGGAGGATGGGCCTGCATGGGATTGATTAATAATCGATGGACATAGAAGATTTAAGATTTCATCACTGTGGATAAGCGAGAAGATGCATCTTTCTTTGTTAAGGTAGTAAATAAAGCTAGCATGCCTATCAGCAACACGGTTTCCAGTGCGGTAAGAAATCAGCCGGTTGGTAAGAGCGCCCTCCTGTGTCAGTGTGGTGGAATGTCTACTTGCATTGGCTTCAAAACACACTTCCTCTCGCCATTTTTCATTAGGCAAACCTGTTGTCAGAACTTTGTTGAGGCCTCTAACCATGAGGCTTCAGTTAGCCCTTGGGAGGGGCCTCTGACCTTAGCTAGGCTAGAGGCTTCATCCCTTCCTATGTACTGCACAGTTCCGTTCTTATCAGTGATTGGACATCCCAATGTGTTCGTGTGGCACCTATCTGTAGACTGATTCCATGTTAAGATCTAGCACTGAAAAGATTTTGAAAATTGCTTATTCATTTAATATACTTAAAATTGCATTTTGTAGCAGCAAAATATTTTTATGAAAATAAAGGGGGGGGGAATGTAAGGATGACTTTGTTGGTAAAGCATTTGCCTCAAAACTGAGAGGATATGATCTGATTTTGATCCGCAGAACCCACATAAAAATGCTGGACATGGCAAGTGCATGCTTGCAATCTCAGTGCTGGAAAAACAGAGATAGGAGGCTCCCTGGGGCTCCCTGGGGCTCTCTGAGGCTCCCTGGGGCTCCCTGGCCAGCCAGCCTAGCCTAACCAGTGAGCTCTGGGTTCTGTTTCAAGAGAGATGATCAATGTTCCTGAGGGTAACTCTCAAGATTGCTTACAGGCCTTCTCTCTCTCTCTCTCTCTCTCTCTCTCTCTCTCTCTCTCCTTTCTCTCTCTCCTCTCTTCCCCCCTTTCTCTCACACACACAAGCACACAGAAAGAGCAATTGAGAGAGAGAGAGAGAGAGACTGAAGGGCTTAATTTTCTAAAGCAAGTACATTCATCACAAAGCTAGCATTATTTTATGTGTTTGCAAAGCTCTCTTTAGTGTCTGGATTAACAGCAGACAGCTGATTCTCACGTTCGCTTCTGCCTCTAATCCCTTGCCATATTAGGTCACGTAGTCTCTGGGAAACTCTGTGTGTGCTGATAGCGGGAGTGAAAGGGGCAAGTAAAGACTACATGTTATTACAGAGACATTTTGACCTTGGATCCCCTGAGATGGTCTTGGGAAACTGGGGTGGGAGGGGGACTGTTTTGAGAACTGCTAATTAAGAATGTAATCACATGGGGGGGGGGCTGACAACCTTGTTGGTACTGTGCCTGTGTGTGTGCGGAGCGAGGCATTGACTGAGTCCCCAGCACCCATGTAAAAGGTTGCTTACTTGTAACCCTAAGGCTGATGAGGCAGAGTCAGGAGGGCTCCCCTGGGGCTTGCTGCTTAGCCAGCCTAGTCTAACAGCACCAGAGAGAGAGAGAGAGAGAGAGAGAGAGAGAGAGAGAGAGAGAGAGAGAGAGAAAGAGACAGAGAGACAGAGACAGAGAGAGACAGAGAGACAGAGACAGAGACAGAGAGCTAGCATGTGTGTGTGCACTGGTGTAGAAGCAATTGCATACGTATGTGCAGGTCAGCCGAGGTCACTGTCCATTATCATCCTCTGTTGCTTTCCACATTTTTTATTTTGTTTAAGATTATTTAGAGGGAAACTAGAGCATACTGATTGACTAGACTGGCTGGCCAGTGAGCCACCCCCACCCACCTAGATCCTTCCAGCTTATGCTCCAAGCGTTGGAATTGCAGGCACCGGTGGCCACATCCTGGCTTTTTAATGTGGGAGCTGCAGACCTGAACTTGGATCCTTGACTTGCTTTTGCAAGTTCTTAACCTGATGAGCGGGGCCATTTTCACAGCCTTAAGAATATTTTTTAAGTGACTGTCCTGGTGTTTGAAGTCTCTTTTCCTTTTTTTTTTTTTTTTTTTTTTTTTTTTTTTTTTTTTTTTTTTTTTTTTTTTTTTTTTTTTTTTTTTTTTTTTTTTTTTTTTTTTTTTTTTTTTTAGATTTATTTTTCCTTCCTCAACTAAAGAACTTATCTGACCCTGAAGATGGACAAGATATACCCTGATCCTGGGTTACTCTATGCTCAGGGAAAAAAAAAAAGAGATGTCCATAAACTTTCCATTCCTTGATGTCCATCACAGGCAGCATCTCAGCCTCATCTTGCTGGTCAGACACCTTTCAGCCTTTCAGAACCTTCCTCGCCTATCCTTCTGTTCCATGCACCCGGTCCATCAGCTCTGCTGCCAATTTGGGATCTTTTTGACCTACATACAGAAGCTGGAACAACAGTGTTCTCTGCTAATTCATGGAAGCTGGTGTCTGGGTTGTACCTAGAAGCAATCTTGTCCCCAACCCAGCCTCCACCATCCCCAAACAAAAAACACCTCTGGGAGGGCCTGGGTGCTAGCTCCTTGGCCCTCTGAACTGCACTGGGCATTGCCTGTCATCTGTAAGCGTCACCTGAGGATAACTCCTTTCCCACAGTCAGCTGTGACCTAGGCACAGTCCTTATGATAAGATACTGACTTGTTGATGTGCCCAGATTTTGTCTCAGTCATGCCACGCCTCCCTTCTCTTCCACCTTGGCCCAAGTCAATAGCATCACTTACTTTGTTTTTTTTTTTAAATGTATGAGAATGTTTGCCTGTGTGTGCCCTGGTGCTGGTGGTGTTCAGCAGAGGGCACTGATCCCCTAAAACTGAAGTTATGGGGGGTTGTGAACCAACATGTGTACCCTAGGAACCAAATCCAGGTCTTCTGCAAGAGCAACAAGTGCTCTTAACTGCCAAGCCATCTATCTCTTCAGCCCCTAGCATCACGCATGGGGGCTCACGAACCCCTTCCGCTCCATATAATGCTGAATGGTGTTGTTTCATGCAAGTCTTGTGCAGACAACCACAGCTGCTGGGGCTTGGAGCGGGTTGTCCATGAGTCCTGTCACGTCGAGAAACTGCTGCTTCCCTCCAGTAGTCTGAGCGGGGCTGATCCGTAGACTGCCTAGGGAACCCAAGTTGGGGGCTCAGCTCTCACACCAGGTGGTCTCTTCCTAGGTGTGACAGCAGTCTCCAAACCATTTCTTTTCCCTCCTGGCCTCTGGCCCCTGAAGTAACCTGAGTGACTTCTATAGTGCCATCAAATCTCTTCCCAGGGCTTGCTGGATACATTGTCTTCATTTTCTCTCTTTGTTTGAGAAAGGTTATCCTCCAAGGAAGGTAGGTCTCAGCTCTTTGGGGGATACTGTAACTGTTCTCCATCACAGAGCTCTGAGGCCTCATACATCTCTTCAATCTCAACACATCCTTGATTGCCTCTTCCCGGAAGTCCCAGTATCACATGCTCGATGACTTCCTTCCTGTATCCTTCTCCCCACCACAATCTCCACCCTTCCCCTCCCCCCTGCCACTGCCCCATTTGGCTTCTGTCACTCACTTGGTCTCTTAACTCCTGACTTCTTTCCTGGTAGAGGGGTATCCAGTGGGAAAGGAGGTTGATTCCCTGATCCTGATGATGCTCAAAGACCAACTTTCTGGAGTCTTCTGATCCCTGTGGTCCAGAGGTGTTGTAAGACAGGTGATGTACTGCTCTCGCCATCCTGATCTGGTCAGATGCTGAGATCCACGCGGTCAGCTCCAGCTCTGCCTCTGAGATACTGGTCACCTGCCTCAGGCCTGGCTGAATTCCAGGCCACCCTCCTCACCTCTCAATACTGTCCTGAATACCCGGATACGTCACTCTGGGGAGGGGCCTGCCTAAATGAATGAGATGCAGGGAGGAAGCAGAGTCCCTAAGTTGAGGGTCCCTCTAGGTTGGGGCCCATCTAGGGGAGCAATTCACAGGATCAATGTATCAGCTGACCATAGGTGCTCAAGTCTTGTGGGTGGTTTCCAAGCACAGGGGTCTCTCTGTATGACAAAATAGTGACAATCACCACTGTCATCCTCTGACCCCTTACCCCAGGCTCCTCTCTATGTCATTTTGAACAGGCCTAAAAACTGCAAGGAACCCATTCTTTGCTGCCACCATCTGTGTGACCCTGGCCAAGTAGCTGTATTAAATGTAGATGCTAGTGTCTAAGTTGTGTGCAAGTCACACGGTCACCCTGCTCCAATTCCTGGGGCCTCTGGGACAAAGACCAGAGTTCCACATTGTCCCTGCCTCTGTCATTATTGTTCTTGGAACCCAACCCTGCCAGTGCAGTTGCTTCTTTGTGAGTCTTCAGAGCAGGGACACCAGGCATGCTTAGGCAATGCAAGGATGGGTGTGGGCTCTGCACAGATTCCCGTTCCAACACAGTCACGGCTAAGGGCAGGGGCCGGGCTGGGGTGGCGGTGGAGGTGGGGACTCCCTGCACTCTTCAGAACCCTGTTTCCTGGAGCGCATCTGCGTTCATGCCAGCTTGCTTGGTGAGAATCTAGTCACTGGAGAACAGTCTCCAGGGCCTGCAATGCTTCCCCACCCCTTGCAAATTTGCAAAGGAAACTTCCTTTTGTTGCTTGGTGTGTTCCTGAGGCCAGCAAGGGAGTGTATGTTCCTAGTTAATATGCTGGAAACCACTTCAAGGTGATTGAGTGAAAGGCTTCCGGTTTCTGTTTACCCTTTACTTTGTTAATTGCGCTTTTCAACGGTTTCCAGGACCTAAGGGTCAGAACCCCTGGGGAGCCTGGGTGTCCGCTGGAGAGCTCAGAACAGGCCTTCTTTGCCAAAAGCCAGGGCAGCCCCTCAGGGATGCTGAGGGTTCTGCTGTGGCTGTGACCACCACCAAGTGACATCTCTGTCCACCCTTAGGAGGCTCTCTGCTGCTTTCCCAGGACCTGCTTGCTCTTAAGGGTCCGCCCCCTCCTGGACTCAGACACTGTAGGCTGCCTCCACACACAGGCCTTCTGCCCAATGGTTTTTTCCCCTTGTGTTCTTCTCCCTGTCCCATAGACATCTCCAAGTCTTTAAAAGGGATCCAAGTTTTCTCCATCAGCCTTGTTCCACAGCCTTCCCACTCTGCACTAATCTCAGGGGAGCCTGGCCTCAGGACAACGAGCATCTTGTTTTAAACTGAAGCATAGCTCACACTGAACTGTCTCTGCTTTGTCACCCTGACTTTGTCCTTACTGGTCCTATATACTGGCCTCACTTCCTCAGCCATATGGCCAGACTCTGAGCTTGGTTCAGCTTGTTTTCTAACTGTCGCCACTGAGAGCCTGGCCATTTGCTGGACTCTCAGGAACACGTGGAGAATGCCTGCCAACGTAGCTTCAGAATGGGGAAGACAATATGGACAGAGGCTCTGAGACTGGAGGGACAGAGTGGCAGTGTTTGACAGTGACCTGAGCTGGTGATGAGTTTACTGGAATTTGAGGCTGGGAATTTGAGTGTTTGCTTTTGCTTTGGGGTTTTACAATTTTTATTATATTTATTCATTTTATTACACACATACATATTGCCTGCACATATGTGTGTGTACCACACGAATACTCGGTGCCCACAGAAGTCGGAAGAGGGCATCAGATCCCCTGGAACTAAAGTGATGGGTGCTTGTGAACCACCTTGTGGGTACTGAGATTGACCTCAGCAACTGCAAGAATAACAAGTGCTCTTAACCTCTGAGCCATCTCTCTAGAATACTTGTGTGATTTTGAGACAGGTCTCTTGTAGCCCAGGCTGGCCTTGAATTCATATGCTTCTGGTCTCCACTTCTCAAGAGCTGGATTACAGCTTTGTTAAATGCCAATAGTAGGGAGAGAAACAGATACGTTAAAAAAAAAAAAAAAGCAAATGAAGAGAGATCTTACGGGTCACTCACCACCGCCATGTCCCCCTCATCCGGAATCACTGAAGCCAGCTGAGGGAGCCACCTACATATGTCAGAAATATCGGGCATTTCACCCAACCAAAGTCCCCCATTTCAGACTCAGGAATGCCAGCCTTTGCAAACACTTCTAACAAATGCAATCTGCCGTGTATGTTCGCAGTACAGTGGGGAGACAAACCGACGTGGTGTTCAACTCCTTGAAGCCAATAATCTGAGAGTGCCGGACAGGTGACAACCACCGCCTTAGTGGTAGCTAAAACTGCTCACGTCTGCAGCTCTATGTTGAGGACCTGAAAAATCTCAGCAGCTGTCCCACATGGGGACGAGGGCCACACCTTGACAGGGCAGAGCTCTAAATCCTTCATCGTTTTTCAAGTCAGTAGAATAGAGAATGAAACAGAGGTAGATGCTAACTCCACATCATGAAGAAAAATATCTAAATGTTGTTCAAGAATAAAAGATATTAGGAAGGCTGGAGAGATGGCTCAGTGGTTAAAAACACTGACTGCTCATCCAGAGAATTCCAATACTCACGTGGTGGCTCACAACCATCTGTAATGGGATCTGATGCCATCTTCTGGTGTGTCTGAAGACAGCTATAGTGTACTCACATATAATGTGTGTGTGTGTGTGTGTGTGTGAGAGAGAGAGAGAGAGAGAGAGAGAGAGAGAGAGAGAGAGAGTGTAGGAGAAAGAAGGGTCTGAGTAACGACTAAGAGAGGCAAGGTATGTGTCACCAAGCCTGACAACCGGACTCAATCCTGAGACCTTGGGGACCAAAAGCTGTCTTCTGACCTCTACACATGCACGGTGCATGCATGCACCCTTGTACATACAAACAACCAAACATATAAGTAAACATTTTTTTAAAAGATAAGCAATTTAGTCTTTGTAAATAAATGTCTTTCTCAAACAGCTAAAAATTATTTAAAGGAAACTTAAAAGAACACATCCTTTGTCAACTAGAAAACTCAACTAAAGCATTTATTTGTGTTTCCCCAAATGTTCTGTGTGTGTGTGTGTGTGTGTGTGTGTGTGTGTGTGTGTGTGTGTGTTTGTATAGGACGTTGCATATCTTATTAGCATTTTAGGGATGAAGGCAGATGACTCACTGGAGGTCAGGAAAAGAGCAAGGGTTAATGTCAAGTCCCTTGTCATCTATGAACACCCGATGGCTGCCTCTGCCCAGGCTGACTTAGACCACCTGATACTGTAAGACATCATCTTCCTCAGAAGTCTCCTTCTCTCCAGTCCACTGCCCACTACCCCTGGGCCAGCGAGCATGGCCTCCATCCTGTTTTCTCACCAACCTGCTTCAGTGCGAGCAAACACTGATTCAATTCGTGTTGGTTCACACACTCAATCTCTTCAGGGAAGGGCTGGCTGAGCATTCGTGCCATCAGTACCCATAACCCAAGAGTTAACGTTTCCCCAGAGTCACTGTGGCGCAGAGAATAAACTTCCTGGGTTCAAATTCCATCTCCGCATTTGCTAGTTGTGTAATCTGGACAAAGTGATTTAACATCACAGGGTCCCCTCTCCGTAAAATGTGGATCACAAGTGATTAAATAAATAAAAATGTCTCTCTCTCTCTCTCTCTCTCTCTCTCTCTCTCTGTGTGTGTGTGTGTGTGTGTGTGTGTGTGTGTGATGCATAGACAACTTGCAGCTCGCTCTCCTGAGAGTCAAACTCAGGTCTCCAGGCTTGGCAGCCCTCATAGCGATGACCATTAAATAAACCAGTATGTACAAGTGACTTTTGGCAGTGCCTTGAAATGAATGGATACTTGACAAATATGTTATTATTGTTGGCAGAGGGCAATTTCTACGTGTCATCTTCCTAAACCCTTACTTCACAATAATACTAGTTATGAATATTCTGGAATGTCACACCAATTCAGCCAAGGAGACATGCGTTGCCTGGTTGTTTCCTAACTTGAGCTCCTGAAGCACGGAGGCATGAAGTGACTGATCCGAGGACACTGCACCAGAAGGTGGCAGAGTTGGGACAGTGTGTGCCTGACACTGAGGAGTCAGGAGCCTTCCACTGCCTCATAACTGCCCATCTTGGAAATGTTAGAGTGACTTCAGGCTTTTGACAACTGGAATTTCTAATGTGAAATCTGCTCAAGGGGTTGGGGAAGCAGCTCAATTGGCAGCGTCTTCAGCAAGCACGCACCATATTGGCAGCGTCTTCAGCAAGCACGCACCATAGCCTGGTTTGTACCCAGCACCAGACAAACCAGGCCTGGGACACGTGCCTGGTGATCCTGGCATTTGGGAGGCCAGAAGATGAGAAGTGCAAGATCACCCTCGGCTGTGTAGGGAGGGAGTCTGAGGCCAGTCTGGGAAGGAAGGAGGGAGGGAAAGAAAGGAGGGAGGGTGGAGGGAGAGAGAGAAAGGGAGAGAGGGGCAGGGAATGCGAGATATTAGGAACCTTCAGAGCTTGCATGATACACTTGGGAGCAGTGAGCATCCAGGTCTCACTAACAGAGACAAGGAATGTGAACTATTGCTGTCCAGGCTGTCACCTAAGTAGCGTCACCTTCACCCCTCACGCAGCTCTAAGGACGGCAGAGTGCAGCCACACAGTTCTTTCGAGCAGCCGCAGCTAAGTGCTGGGGAGGGACATCCAGAAAGTGTCTTCATTGACATCCTGACGGCTGGTGCTGGTGATAAGTGAAAACCTAGAGAGAAGCTGTCATCCAGAGCACCCAGTGTGGCCTCCTCAATCGCCTGGGCTCCCTCACAGCATGGCATCTGATTCCACAAACAAAGGAGGGGAGGAGAGAGGCATTCAGGAGAGAGGAGGCAGGGGTCTCTCTTCTGATCTAGCTTCAGAACTTGGGGTGCCATTTCTCCAGTGACTTCTGTTCATCAACGCAGTCACAAAGTTCCCCAACATACAAGAAAGGTGATACCGACCACCGCCCAGTAGGAAACGTGGAGAAGCACACATGAGTTGGAATACACTCTAACGGCAAATGCACTGAAATACAATGTCAATTTGAAAATGCAGCCTGACATACAAACAGGCTGTCCTGATAGAACTTTCCCCCTAGAAGGAAAAGGTGACTGTACCAGTTAGTGTTATGTCAACTTGATACAAGCTAGAGTCATTCGAGAGGAGGGAGTCTCAATCTAGAAAATGCCTCTGTAAAATGGGACCATGGGCAAGCCTGTAGGGCATTATCCTAATTAGTGATCCATGGGGGAGAGCCCAGCCCATTGTGGGTGGTGCCATCGCTGGGCTGGTGGTCCTGGGTTCTATGCCAGCAAGATTTTGCTGAAGGGACCCTGATATAGCTGTCTCGTGTGAGGCTATGCCAGTGCCTGGCAAATACACAAGTGGATGCTCACAGTCATCTATATGATGGAATACAGGGTCCTCAATGGAGAAGCTAGAGAAAGTACCCAAGGAGCTAAAGGGGTCTGCAACCCTATAGGTGGAACAAAAATATGAACTAACCAGTACCCCAGAGCTCGTGTCTCTAGTTGCATATGTAGCAGAAGATGGCCATCATTGGGAAAGAGGCCCCTTGGTATTGCAAACTTTATATGCCCCTGTACAGGGGAATGCCAGGGCCAAGAAGTGTGAGTGGGTGGGTAGGGGAGCAGGGCAGGGGGAGGGTATAGGGAACTTTTGGGATAGCATTTGAAATGTAAATAAGGAAAATACCTAATTAAAAAAATTTTAAAAAGGAAAAGGAAGGAAGCTGAAAAAGTCATGGGGAAGAAGCCAGTGAGCAGCATCCCTCCACGGCCAGCCTCTGCATCAGCGCCTGCCTACGGGTTCCTGCCCTGCTTCCTTCAGTGATGGATTTCAATATGAAAGCGTAAGTCACGTAAACCCTTTCCTCCCCAAGGCGCTTTCATACATGGTGTCTCATCCTAGCAATAGTAAGCCTAACTAAGACAGTGACAAATGGCAAACCGAGACCATGACAAGGACCTCTCCCTGTAGTCATGTCTGACAGTACTTCCTTTTGGGGAACCAGCCACAAGAGAGAGCTTAAAAAAAAGGGATGAGGGCTGCAGTGACATCATCCAGAATGTTCTAATAACATGTAATTTACTGCCCTGCTGTGGCCAGCAAAGCCACAAGGGCATGTGTTTGGGGATGCCAAGTTACCTGCAGAACAGGCTTATTGGCCTGAAGTCTCCACCTTGTCCGGAAGCAGACAGCTGTTAAATCTTCCTTTCAGCAGCTTCTTTTTGGTAGATGAAAATGGGAGGTGAGTTTGCTTTTAGAATCCTTGAGACAGCCCAAACCTGCAGAAGGGCAGTCTTCCTCTAATGACCTGTGGGTCGCAACACAGGGGTCACATATTAGATCTTTATATCATGATTCATAACAATAGCAAAATTACAGTTATAAAGTAGCAATGAAATAATGTTATCATCGGGGGTCACCACGACATGAGGAACTGTATTAAAAGGTCACAGCAGTAGGAAGGTTGAGAACCACTGGGCTAGTCTTTCTCCTGAAGTCCCAGTTCCAAACCTTACAGCCCCAACAATCCAGTCAAACCAGCTAAAAATCTTCCTCCCAGGAAGCATAAATAATTTGGGTCTGATTCCTTCCCACCCTTTACCCTGGCTTCTCTGTTCAGCCTCCAGACAAGCTGGGGTCCTCTGTGACTCGGTTCTGTGATCACAAGCCAGTCTAGCAGGCCCCACAAGAGTTGGTTCTTAAGACTGAAGTGTAGAACCCACTTCAATGCAACACGTCCTCTGCAGCTCCCCACAGCCTCTGAACCAGCCAGCCGCTGGCTTTCTCCTAGCCTCTCTCAGCTCCTTGCTCCTTCCACTGGAAAACACAGACTCCTCTCCCAGAGGCCTCGTGTGTCCTTCTGGGTCCTTCTGGGACAGCCACAGAGTAGCCCCACTGCACCTTGAGATTCACACTCGTACAAGCCATTCCTGTTCTAGGGGCCACAGAGTAAAGCCACAGTGAGAATGGGTCCCAGGAGAGGGGTCCTTTAGCTCTTGCATCTCTTCTGGCTGTTAGTTTATTTCTTGTGAGCTGCCTTTCTTACCCTTGGAATAGTTAGTGCCTTCCAAGGTTCCTCTACCTGAATATCACCTACTCTTCCATATCCACCCTCCGGCCCTCATACTAAAGGAGGCTTTCTAAATGTCTAGACAAGTGATTGCACTCAGAACTGCCAGGCTTAGGGACATATTGACTGCTACTACCTTTTTGCCATACTATGGAGATTCATTGAGCTTTGCATGATATGCCAAGCTTAATAGGAAGACTTTCAAGCATTTGTATATGATCTTTAAAGTAACTCATAGGGTCAAGCAAGAAAAATGAGGTTGAGGGAAGCCAAATAAGTTGATTGTTTTATCACCCTAGTCAACATTGTCAACACCATGAATCCACGTCGTCTGTTGGCAGACTCCCGATTAGACACCACACCATGGTTTCATTGTACCCTGAGCCATGGCCAGAACAAAAAGCCAAAGATATGTCTGAAGACCTAGCTACCAGTTCCTGTGACAGTTCTGCCTGATGTGTCCTATGTCTGTGTCCGAGGTCACGCCTCCCATTCATCTTTCCTTTTTTTTTTTTTTTATGATATAGTAGAAAGTACATAAACCTTAGGGCTAGGTTCCTTACCTGACATTTAACAGTCGTGTGACCTTGGGAAGGTCACCCTCAACTTTTCAGTTTCCTTTTCTGTGAGTGTGGATAATACCACCTACCTGTCTGTGACCTTGGGTACAACACACTCAGTGAGCAAGCAGTATATGAAAGGCATAATAATGCTGGCATCACCGCCTGGCTTCCTCAGAGGGCTGGACACTGAGGTTGTGTTGACCGGGCCCAGAGTGTGGGAATTGGCTCATGACGACCCTCACTGATGGCCATGGGCTGGCTGACGGATGGGACCGACAGTTTGTATCTCCTTGATAGCGGCCACCATCTGGGGGCAAGGGAGCAAGCAAGCTTTTGTTGTCTAGGATGGAGCTGCAGGGAGAGGACAAACAGGCCCCGGGGAGGGAAGAGGGGAGGTCAGATCCTCCCACGGGGCTGAAACCAACACAAAGCTGCAGGAAAAGCAGAGACAGGAGATGGGAGCAAGACCTTCAAGGCCATGCCCTACTCAGGGTTGGATCAGGGTCCAGCCTGCACTCAGGTTTCACAGGAATGGGATAGGGTTAGGGTACCCAAGAAGGGGAAATCATCCCATTAGAGAAGCTACGCCAGCACCTTCCCTTGGGTTCTCTTAATACTCAATCAGGGTGGGGACTGGTTACACAGCAAAGATTTGGGCTTAGGTGGAAAATGGCTTTGCCACATGTCTCAGGAAGGCCAGTCACACCCAAGACTTGCTATGATGTCCTTCCATGTTCCCTTGTACCAGAGAGAGAGGGAAGGGGGATGGTGTGGAGCTGGATGGGCCAATGGTTTGTTTTTCTGGAATCCAACCCCAGGGCACTATGTGAGAGTGGCTGCCTTTCCCCTGGCAACAGGGTGGGAGTATAGGGCAGGAAAGGCAGGTTTCCTGTCCCCTCAGGCTCTGCAGGACCAGGCCAGACTAGGAATTTCCTGCAGAACAGGGCCGTCACTTGCAGGGCAGCAGTTCTTCTCACGGCCTTGGACATGACCCTCGTCTCCCATGTTCACAGTCTCTGATAGGTCCCACCCTAGGAAACCAACTAACCACCCTAAGACGCAGCACAGGGAAACATGGGGATTGTCGGATGCACGGATGGGAAGCAGCGCAAAGATGACATCTCCAACCAAGGCAAGCATCACTGTACTTGGGAGCAGGGCAGTGGACACAGGTAGGGAGCTCCGCTCTGCTTGCTAATCTGTGTTTTCCCAGGATCAAGGGAATCCTGCGGGCTTTCTGAGGGCTCCCTCAACCAATGAGAGATACGGACTGAAAACCTAGGTAGGGAGGGAAGATGAAGAAGAAATGGCTCCTTGGGGCTCACCAAGGCTGGGTTTGTCCAGCAGTGTCAGTCAGAGGCCACTCTAAGGTTTGGCTCTGGGTAGCTGTCCCGCCTACTCCCTAGACAGCTCTCAAGGGCCAAAGGCCCCATTCCCATGCCACTCCTGCTGGAGGCCAGCCAGGTCCAACCACAGCCTCTCACTGTACTGCCAGCCCCAAGCCTGAAGTGCCTCAGGTTTAGTCTAAGGGGAATAATCAATTTTACTTTCCTGAAGGGAGGGCTCAAGGTCAATTCACTGAAAGAACTCATACTCGTAGCAGTGGACCTACAGAATCAAAGCCTTTTCTGGTCCCCGCAGGCTCCTGTGGGCTCCTGATAAACAGAGACGGGAGCCCTCACCCCATCTGCACCCAGGAACTGAATCGTGATAACCTCACATCCGGGAAACAGGACGTAAATTGTCTGAAGATCTATTTATTCATTCATCAAATACAGGTGCATTAGAGTATCTGCCTTCTCCCAGGTGCTGTGGCGGACACCTTCCTGGCAGGGTGACAGGACCATTATGAACAGCCAGTGAGAGGACAGCAGGGTTCTGGAGGAGACTGTCTGGCTCTGGCATGTATGGCTCTCAGTCCCCATGTCTTAACTTCTTCTGGAGGTTGGATTAAGAACAGGCCTGGATGTTGAGGCTATGTGAGAAAAAAAAGATTCCAAGCAGCCCAGGTCACATGGCTGTCCTGGAGGCTGGGACCATGGCTACCTACCTACTCATAAGCCTCTGTGGCCAGGATGGCGATAGCAGCTCATGAGGAAAGCCGAGTTTGCAGATGGAAGCACTCTATAGTACCTGTACTAGTGGTTGTTCTTGAAGGACCCAGCAGTCAAGATAAGCTCTCCAGACCCCAGTCTTTCCTTAGGGGTCATCCCTAGCATTTTCTCACTTACCATGGCCAGAAGAAAAGGACCCTCACCCCATGCCCAGGGCTTCCATGCTGCCATGGCCATATGGCCAGGCACACTGTCCACCTTAGGGACAGAAAGAAGGAGCATTCCAACTGGAAACTCAAATAAGGCCTCAGTCAAGACTCGCCTCCTGCTAAAACCAGGCACGGCCGGTGCAAAGCGATAAAACCAGGCTGAGGAGACAAGGGCTTCTCTGGCATAAGGAGTCAGCATTTAGTCTAGGTCTAGCTAGAGGGGTCTGCGGGGCTGGGGGAGCTCAGGGATGGTTTCTAGTCACTGTCTACGGATCTCTAGGGGATCAGGCACTCCAGGGACTGAGCCCTGCCCTCCACAGTACCAGGGCCTATCAGACCTTGGGCAAATCAGTCCACTTGTCAGAGTCTGGTAACTGAGTGAGTCATGGCAAGTAAGATATCGCGATGAGCTTCAGACCCCAGCAGCAGTGAATCACATCACCTTCCCAGAGCAGCCTCTTCTCCCTCCCACGTGACACAGGAAGAGAAGATGGGTGGCCCCTGGGGACTCTAACATCTGAGCAGTGAGACTTCTGCAGTGTGACTTGACTGGGAAGCCCAGAACAGTAGAGAGAGGAGTCAAGGACACTGAGGACATAGGGTAAGCCTTCTGGTGCTGCCTCTAGCCTGCTATGGACCTGAACAGCTCCTTCAGTTCAACCACAAAACGCTCTCAGCCTGGCCCATTCTTCTCTCCAGCTCCAGGGAAAAATCAGGCAAATCAACCTAGCAGGCATAGAGCAGGCTGCTATGCATATGTACCATGCATACATATATGCACACTTCTCTATACACATACAAATTCCTGTATGTGTATGAGCATATATGTATGTAAGTATGGACCTAAATACATATGAACACAGACTCATTACACGCAAACTTACCTGTGCATACGTAAGCACACATGTATGGGAGGAGCTCACACCCTGCTGACAGCTCAGCATTATCTGTGGAAGCAGCTCTCTTGTGTAACTCACAGTCACAGTTAGGACAATGGAAGCAGCTCTCTTGTGTAACTCACAGTCACACTTAGGACAATGGAAGCAGCTCTCTTGTGTAACTCACAGTCACACTTAGGACAATGGAAGCAGCTCTCTTGTGTAACTCACAGTCACACTTAGGACAATGGAAGCAGCTCTCTCTGTAACTCACAGTCACACTTAGGACAATG